>JAULCD010054162.1:0-12168 GCA_032361085.1 Calliostoma canaliculatum | reverse complement strand
AGAGCAGAGATAGATTTGGAACCGGTGCCGAATGGCACCGGTTCCAAAGCGATCTCTGCGCTACGGCAGTCGTAAGCGAATGTTATATTTTAGCACTTACGATCAACTTAGCTAAAATCGCTTTGAGGAACAGGGACCAGGTATATTGTTGTGTTGCCCTTTTTAGCAACCAACTGGTTCAAACACAGGGTTTATGATTTCGGCTTTTGTGGACTGGCATGGGCCCCGTTCTTCAAAGCCATATTAGGCAAAGGTAAGTTTTAAAATATAACACTGGCTTACGACTATTTTAGCGCAGATATTGTTTTGGAACCGGTGTCACACGGCACCGGTTCTAAACTGATCTCTGCGCTACGACAGTCGTAAGTCATGACAAGAAACATTTTGTAAGGACATTGTTTCCAAAATCACTAACGAGTAACTTTGCCTTAGATCCCTTTGAGAAACGGGGCACTGAGCTCTTGAGCCAAATGTTCCACATGCACGGGGACGTGTTAACTACTCATTATATGTCAAGTAGGGGCTAAATATAGCTATCCCACTGCCTCGCCTGGAGTTAATAAACTTGGATAATGTGCAGAATGTTATGTCTGCAATGCTCTGGGCCCTACAACGTGAGCTACAATACGATATTAGACATTTTTGCTTTGGGTTATTATTAACATTTTGGTGTATCCAATTGACTGAGGTCATTTTGGGGGGTATTATGTAATAAAGTAATGTAAAGTGTTCCTTTGTAATCCTGCTGACCAATAACACAATACTAGCAAATAAATACGTGTAAGTGAATCTTAAGGATGATTTGAACTTTTTTAGTTCTCGAAAACGGCAAACGAGTTTTTACTTATTCAGAATATTACTTTGTATGTAATGATATATAGATGTAACAGAAAGATAATATTGCTGATAAAAAACAGTTCAGTTATGAACATTTCAAGTTTCAGACAAAATTGCATTTAAGGACAGGAAATGATGGTTTAATCTTTGGTGATTTTCATGCTTTATGTTCTATTTTGGTTGTGTTTGTGATGGAAACCATAGCTTTTATTTGGAAACTGATTTTAAAACATGTTGATTAGTGTTAAACCCTACTAATTTGAATGTTTGAATGTCTTCATAAGAAGCGTAAATATTTTGGTATTTGCATTTCAACAACATATTTTAACAATGCTAATTAGTATTAATACCATTCTAAGGCCTTTACTTGCGCAAGGCTATTGCTACTCACAATTGTGCCTCTATAACAACCTGGGTGCCTTTTCACAAAGATGTCGTAACTTTACGACATCATAAACAATGTTATCAAGAAAGTGGTTTTGATCCACAAATGCTAAAGTTCGTTGTCAACTGTGCATTTTTCAAGGAAATTCAAATGTTTCTTTGGAAAATGCATAGTTGACAACGATTTTTGGCATTTGTAAGCCAACCCATCAGTGACCTGGTTTACGACGTCTTAAATTTACGACGCGTTTGTGGAACGGGTCTAAGAGGTGAGACTTGAGCGTATACAGCTCTGTACACGCAGGGAAAGTGAGGGGTTATTACCTATTACCACAACATGAATCAGACTTCAGCTCCGAGAGGCTAATAAACGGACGGAAATTAATAACATTTTCCACAATAGTGAATAGCCTTGCAGACAGACCTTTGATGTGTTCAGTTCACAGACGGCTTAATAGGGTCTCAGGAAACGCCAAAGTGCTCTTGTTCCTTTCGTAAAATGTAAATGAATGGTATTTGTTCGCATTGTATGTGAGGATGATAAAAAGAAATGTGTTCAATCAAAAACAATTTTTGCAATCTTATATATTACTAAAGTTTGATTTTGTTTACGCTCAGATAAACAAACACACACATGTCTAGATCTGACCAAGATAACATAATACATGACAATTGACTGCTTAGTCCTATTGAACGTCGTTACAAACACGGGAAAATATGTGTAGAAATTATTTAGCGTTTTTCTATTGGTTTGATGAAATTTCCGTAGTATGTATCATTAACTTAAGGAGTAAGAAACATTGATGATGTAAACGGGATTAACGAGTTGATAATAGCAAGTGAATACAAGAATGCATTCAACAAAAAAGTTAGCTTGGATAATATTACTTGAGTGAAATTTACAAACGTCAACGTCGTTGCCAAAACTGTATTTTCAAAGAAAAACAGTGCCGGTATATTTGGCCAAGGGTTTTATTTTACAAACTCTAAAATCTTTGTAGATTTAACACTACATTCATGATGTTGGCTTTTCCTATACAAACCTAGAAGTTACATCAAAATTTACACGGTGATTTACTATGTTACATAAGGGAGTTATGTCTGGCATTATTACAATTAACAGCGACAACGATCTACAATTTCAAGTTTTCCTCTCATCGGTTTCTATTTTGACAATTTCAAAGTAGATTTAGTTTTACTAATGCAAGCGCTCGTCAGTGTTCAGAAATTGTATTATGGTAATATTATTTTTTCGCCTTGACTTAAGGCTATATTTGAATATTACAGATAATAATATTACATATTGTTTGGTCTTTCCGTTTCTCGTTCATTTTGTAGTCTTTTAGCAAACTTTAAGAAAAATAAAGTCAACTAAAATTTGCTGTACGCTTTATAAAATCGGTTTAAATTTTGCATTGAATTCAATTCTTCTGACGACTCAACTGAAATACGTTAATGGAAAGAGGCAATAGCTTACACTAGAAGAAATGGATACACACATCGGATTTTCATTGATTTAATGAGAAATCGGATGAATAATTTAAAATAATTTTTCCAGTGTTAATTGTGGATTTTCGGATTTTAACTTGGATGCACGTATGTTTATGACGTTATATTCACCTTCATACGGAATCTGTCTCGACAGATAATGTACGCAGATTGATGTTGGCGTCTTACATCTTGCTGATTAACCACTGGTAAACGATTGATATGAATTATCTTAAAAATTACTTCCATTTGGGAGTGATGTAATATTTGCACATTTGGCCGATTTCGACGCCATTTGAAAAAGTAAACATCATATGTGGCAATTTTGAAGTCGACTGAGACGTGAACAGACAAGGAATTTCTAAAACTTGCCCTTTTAAATTGCAATTCATTGCCCCTAGTGTCATATGCAATTGTCAAATTCAGGTTGACTGCATAAACGGCGGAATGACAATCGAACCCTATCAATACCGGAGGTGTGGAAATAACATTTTCTTTAACTTGTCCACGGACAATTAATTATAAACAGACAAAATTTACTTATCCGGAGCTGAACTCCACTTGTTCATGGATGGCTTATGATCGTTAATGATAACTTTTTTCGTTTTATTGTTTAAGAAACTTTTAAAAATACTATCTGATATGTATTGTCATAGTTTGGTTAACCTTTAAAGTGCTGAACTGGGGCGTGGTTAACCTTTAAAGTGCTGAACTGGGGCGAGTATAACTAAAATGTGTTACCACTTTGTGCTGTTGAAAACTTTTCCTATAGGAGGTCTTTTGTACAAATTATTATGGGTAAGGTTTTCAACAGCCTATTTAGGTTGGATTATTAACATTTAAATTGACAAGTGTTGGGTTCAATTCCTTAAAAGTTAAGTATTCTATACTTGTCCGCGAATATTCATTTGACATTTTTAGTATTACATGCAAAGTTCTTTAAAACAAACTGTAAAAGCAAACAATAGTATTTTCATTGCACAAAATCAGCATACAGAAACATTTTTGAACGACAGAGTGGTTATGAAACATTAACGAATAAGTATTACACGGAAATATAAGGATCGCATGATAGTTTTTAATGTCATACATTAACAGGAAAAGGTCAAAACACTTATTTATCAGTAAATTCCTAATGAGAATATAGAAATGACTGAATGACTCTTTCACGCAAACCCAATATTGTGATAAGAAAAGTAGTTCATCCAACTGTTTTCATTTGCAGGTAAAACTTATGTGAAGACAAATGTTCATTTGTTTTGTAAAATAGCATTTCTGAAAACAGGAGAGTGCCAAATTTAAAGATAACCAAATGATAGCGAGCAAGAATATTGTAAAAGGCTGAAGAATAACAGTTTTATTTTTAATGTTAATTTTCATAGTCACTATAGATATTTCAAACTAAACTATGATCATAGACGTGGTTAAGAAAGTACAAAATCAACTTGTAATCATCTGAAAAAAGAACTGAGTCTTGACATTTGTTAACTAAGCCCATTGGTCCAGTGACAATATGTATGACGTAGTACGTTTACGAAACGTTTGTGTAATGAACCCAGCTAATTTCCAGTCAGACCATTTCAATAGGAGCAGTGAAACCCGCAAGCTTAGATTTTCTTATGTATAACAATGTTATTATGCACGATTTCAAAATGTTCCAATAAAAAACAAACGAAAAATAAGTCTGTTTTAAGTCAAGCATACTTCATGCACAAAAACGCAGTAAAAGTTGTAGCAGATTTAAAGCCATTCGAATGAAAATCATTGGTTCTATTTTGAACAGAATGAAACCAATCACGGAAGTATTACATCGAGTTTTCAAAGGAAGCTGAGTGTATAAGGAAAGGTTAACGATCTCATCAGTGAGTTGTGAAAATAACTTTGCAAAAATGTGCAAAAAGTATTGATCCCTCAAATAGATTTTCAAAATCTTCAGTGATGAACACTTTATTCCCGGGAAGATACGTAGGACTACAAGTAATAATAGAAAATTTATAAACGTTTTCTTGAAAATAATAAACAATCATCACAAATGAAACATCTGACATGGCAAATGTTAGCCTAAATTTAGATTGTAACAGTTGCCGCATAAGACACTAAGACAATACATTTCTTTTCATCAAAATTGCTTTTTATACCTTTTATTGACAAACCTGGTTCTGGCTAAGTATAACTAAACGCATAAAGCCATGAAATCATTTTCACCACATCTTGAATTTAACATAATATTTTACACAAAAGTAAACCTACAAGAGCTTTACGTCAATAATTAGAGAAGCAAATATGTTTTAAGTTTAATGCAATATAAATATCTGTTAAATTTTTCACAAGGTTCATTAAGAAAACTAAATTACAACTTTATCACATGGACACAGGGCTTACATAATGTTACTTCTTTTCAAGTACATCAGGGGAACACGAGGAGAACATTATCTTTGCACAAATACAGTCTTGTTAAAAGTTATAAAGCACTTTACTAAGTGCTTTCGTGAAGAAACTATTTACGCAGCAGCAAAATATGTAAAACATTCAGATATTCCAACAAAAATATGTACACCACATGGATCAGCGATTTGAGAGCATCTCATAAAAAACGTAAACTTTATTTGAGGGCATTAAAGTTAAACTCACTTAAAAGTTTTCAGCAAAAACGTATTGTTAAAGTGGAACTGTTTTATCTTTTGTTAATGTATCTTCCAAACTTCAGATGCAGTCTGAGCTTTTTCACGGCAATCATTTTACGGTAATTATGGAAAACAAGTGTTTTGAAACTGTTACGTTTGAAGTATATTTTGGTGCACTAAAATTGCCATGTTAACATTTACTGGTTTAGATAGAGAATGTCACCCGAGTGTCGTTTGACATCACACGTTTCAA
This sequence comes from Calliostoma canaliculatum, assembly GCA_032361085.1. NCBI lineage: Eukaryota > Metazoa > Mollusca > Gastropoda > Trochida > Calliostomatidae > Calliostoma > Calliostoma canaliculatum. Next base: position 6,582 of record JAULCD010054162.1, on the reverse strand, counting down.
CACGAGTTGATAAAAGTTTAAATTTCCAAGGCGTGCCCAGAGTTCTAAACGTCCATAAAGAAGTGGTGATATATTTGATATCAGGAGACACGAGGGTAAGATTGTATTTATAATTTAAAATGTAAACTCATCACATAAATCACTCATTGTGTGAATGTTTTACTTACATTTTACTGTGTTGAGACATTTGTGTCAATGTGCATCTAACATTTGGCCCAACACATTGCTTCAACACATTACTTCCTTGTGTCCTGGAGAGAGAGAGAGAGAGAGAGAGAGAGAGAGAGAGAGAGAGAGATATAACTGTATAATATTAGTGTCAGTTTAGCCCTTTCAATGCCAAATTAGTTTTAGTAGTGCGTTAAATTGTAATTAATCACATGATAGTTTTTCAACAGTCTATTTAGAATTGAATATGAACAATAAAACGGACAATGGTTAAAGCTTGGCATTCAAAGGGTGGACCACTTAATGCACAGGATTAACTTTTGTTACTAAATGTCCTAACATTTGATTATATAAATCCCGTTTGTTAAAACTGTTGAGTAGTAGAAAATGGGGCATTAAAAACCTCTACTCTATTGTGAAAGCCCTGTAGCTGAATGGTGAATATGTTCAGTGCTGGCTATTTGGTGCCTGACAGTGAAGGTGTGGTTAAAAAACACACACGTGACTCAACATGCTATCATGGTATTAGTTGTGTTGTTTTGGATTCGGCATCCAACCTGAGTCAATGAATTCAATTTATCTTTGTAAACATTAGTGTAAACTCTACATACAGTTTTCAATTATTTTGGCATGTGTGAACCGATCTTATTGGCCTAATGCGGGATACCACAAGGACGTGTTTACTCCTCATTATGTGTCCTTGCCCGGAGTTAATAAACCAAGAGGCGGCAAACACTCGACTCTCTACATGCGTGTACAATAATTGCAATATTAGACCATGTTTTGTTTGGGGGTATTATTGATATGTTTGCGAGTTGCGAGCTGGCGGAAGTCATGCTTTCTTTATTTGTACTATGCCATTCCGTGTTGTAAAGTGTTTCCTTGTTGTAGTTGTTATCAATAACATAATACCAATTACGTACGACATATAAGTCAGCAATACTGTCAGAAACACATTTTGAAAGCCTGACATCTTGGATTTGACAAGATGATAATCTTGACAAAACTCATATAAATCTAAGAATCTTAGAGCTCGTAGCGAGAGTGAGGACGTTTTGTCATTAAGAGAACTTCATAAAACGATACTCTGCCTCCCACTGTTGATTGGTTCAGAACTCAGCAGAATAAGTGCTCAATGAGCAGGGCCCCGTTCATAAAAACGATCTTAGGTCAGGTTGCCTTCGGCACTGGTTCCAAATCCATTTCTGCGCTGCAACACTCGTAAGCCAATGATACGAAACAACTCCACAAGGCATTGTTTAAAAAATCACTTCAGATCATCTCAACACTACAATGTCTTTCAGGAATTGGGCACAGAAGACATATATTGAATAATATAACACATCAACACAAGAAAATGATCTAAATTTATTGTCAGTCAAGATTAATTAAATTGGCCATTTAGCAACCTAATTGTGAAAAGTGCATGTGTGAATCATTAAATTCAGATAATAATTTGTGTTTAAGCGTGCATTTTATAGGTCGTTTTAACCTGAAACGCTTTCTAGTAACTGTGATTACCATTATAATCACTGTTACCATAAAAAAGCCTAAAACAAGCAAGGACCCCCTTGTTAATACGTGCGCCTCTTTAAACAGCCAGGGCGCTGTTTCACAAAGACATTATAAAACATCGTAAACCATAAAATTCGGCTGATGCCATTTTAAATTTATGACCTTATAAACCAAGTCACTGAGCTTTGGCTCAGTGACATGGTTTAATAGGTCGTACATTTACGACGATTTTGTGAAATAGTACCAAGAGGTAAAACTTAATCGAGCAAATGTCTGTACACGCATGGGAAGGAAAGGTTTATCACCTGTACTACAACATGAATCAGACGTCAGCCTTCAGAAGCTGATAGAAATTAACATCATTTTCCACAATGGTGAATAGTAGTGCAGACGAACCTTTGATGTGTTCAGCTCACAGACGACTTGATTTGGTTTTCAGGAAACGCCAAAGAGCTATTTTTCTTTTCTTTAACATGTAAACATGAATGATGTATGTTCGCATTGTATGCTAGAATGATCAAAAGAGGCGTTGTTCATTAAACACAAGTTTATCAATCTTATGTATGACTAAAGTTCAAATTTATGTATTTTTAGAAAACCAAACACACAACTGTCTGACCAAGATGCCAATATTAATGGAAATCAACTTGTGAATTTTTTACAAATAGTTGTCATTGATGAATAGAGGAAAGGAAAATGGATACTACATGTATAAATGGAAATAAGGAGTTAATAATAACATAACAAGCGAATATAAAGTAGCATTTATCAAATAGTTAGCTTGGACAAAACAACCAGGATTACTTCAGGAAGACGGGAATGTGGGCCCAAGCCCGTCTGCTGGCTTTGTAGTACGCCTGTCACATGGCTTATGGGTTACGTTTTTATTTGTCAAAATTAGACGTAGACTGTATATTAAAAAGTATTTGGAAAGGGAGATTGTGGATAGTGCACGTGTTAAATGTTTGGTTACTTTAAGTTTCCAAATGTTAAAATCTTGGAAGATGAGTATTGCCTTAATGATGCAGGCGTTATTACTACAAACCATGCAGCTACATTCTTCTACAAGAATTACTTTTGTTTACCTGTTTTAATCAGTGTATAATGAAAAGTTGGATGTTCAATTATGTTAAGGCATTTTATAAATTGTAGATGCAATTAACTTGGTGTAATGTATCTTACAAAAATAAAACGAAAATATAATGTGGAGTAAATTTAAATGTGTCAGTTGTTTTGCGATGTAAGAAATCTCATAGTTAAACTTTTATTATCACTAAATGTTATCTTGTGTGGAAAAAGTTACATGAACAAGTGTGCGAATCGTGTTGGACGTCCTAGTAAAATACTCCTGCATCACAATGTTGCTGTGTGTGTGTGTGCAGGAATGATTTGGCCACTTCTTGTTACATGAATCAGATGTCTCTGTCTGAGTTGTCAATGACCCCGTTCCTCAAAGGGACCTTACTGTTAAGATGATCAGAAGCGTTTTAACTAATGTCCTGTAGAGTTGATTCTTATCATAGGCTTACGGCTGTCGTAGCGCAGAAATTGCTGTGCAATCCCTGTGCTACGACAGTCGTAAGCCTATGTTTTATTTTAACACTTGCGATCAACTTATTCTTAGATTTTGTTTGAGGAACTGGTCCTAGAACTTGGTATAATTATTGATTTACCGCAACCTTGAAGGAACATAACGAGTGTGGTGTTTATATAACTATCTAATCAGCTATTGATTTAGGCTATTCGCTATCATACATCTCATTTTTATCAATCACATAACATATGTTTGCTAAATATATTTCCAATTACAATTAAAGTACTGTTACACATTGTCAAGAAATTAAGATAAAAAACAACATCATTAATTCCCCTTAGGTTTGTTGTATTACAAATGTTTGATATTTACTCAGATTTTTCGTTTAAAAGTGGACGGTTTACAACTTTTGCAAGTTTTGTAACTTTTTCTGTGGAAAGTGCACAATTTATAACGTGACCTAGGCCCCGTTTCTCAAAGCGATCTTAGGCTAATTATAAGATGATCGAAAGTGCTCAAACATAAAATTAGCCTACTTCTGTGGTAGTGCAGAGATCGCTTTGGTTTCAAATCGACTTCTGCGCTGCGACAGTCGTAAGCCGTTGATGAGAAACAACTGCACACGACATTATTTCAAAAATCGCTTACGATCAACTTAGCCTAAAATCGCTTTGAGTAACGGGGCCCTGGCATTTGTAAGCAAACCAATCTGCCCTGTGCCATTGTGTGAAACTTCACTAGGAAATTGTCAAACGGAACCAAGAATAACAAATATTTAGCTAAAAATGGTAAACAGCGAATTTTGGACCGGGTCATTAATTAAAGATAATATGAATGCCAGACTATTTATGTGAGAACAGAGTTTTGCTTTTTTGAACATATAATGTGTGATGCCTCCTCTTGTAAATTACTTCATCAGAAATACAATAGCTACATGAAGGTTGCGTACAGAAATCACTGAATAAATCAGTGATGAGATTTAGCATTGATTTTATGCTGGAGCAAACACACATTCAGACATATCTGCTTGCTCCTTCATCAGTAAGTTCACCTGATGAAGGAGCAAGGATATGTCTCGAAACGTTGTATATATACTTTCAAAACCTTTTTATAAAAAATATCTTGTATTATGCCCCATCACTTCTAAATGATTGTCAAATATTTAATCATTTCTGCCTAAGTTTATTTTCAGTGGGATCTATCTTTACAGACAACCAATGCATATCATTTTCCCGGCGATTACGTCTTCCACTGTACTCCATTATGTATGTCAATAATGTGCGTCATCACAGATAATTATGATTTATTTATCTCATCAATCCATTTGACTAACACAATTTTATAGTTGTCGTTGTTTTATTGTTCAACCATTTTAGTTTTGGTTTACAAATGACAAAAATCGTTGTAAATTTCGCACTTTCCACAGCAAAAACATAAAATACAAATTTCAAAAGTATTAAGATGTGGTCTTTAAGTTAAACGTTTTAATCCCTTTTGATAGGAAATTTTCACAAAGGTAGCAGTTCAAAACGTAGGGAATAGCCAAGTTATTACTGAACCTAAAAGAGGATTATAGAAAAAGGTAACCGTTTGTATCAAACAAAACTCTCTCTTTCAGCGAGACTTTTTAAATTTAACGGTGTCAGATTTTCCGGCCAATAATGTCCCCGAGATGCTCTTTTGGATAAAAATCCGGCCAAGGAAGAGACACTAGAAAAAATGTATAAACAATATTCAGCGGTTTGCTATTGGTTTAATAAGATTTTCTGCGGAAATCTCATCAAACCACTAGAAAACCGTTAAATAATTTTTATATTTTTTTTTCCAGTGAGAGGCAATAGCTTCTTGACGCACACAAGCTAAAAGTGCCCGAGATATGTGTGGTCTAGCATTGTCGTCCATGTGAACAGGTCTTGACTGAAGAAGATGGTTGTCAACATGAGGGACTACCACTCTACGAAGAATGGCTCTGAATGACATTGGGGTATTCAAATTTGGGTTCATTAAAATATGGAAGCCTAATTATGTCATACAACATCGAATTGCATATTTCTGATGCCTACACGTGAAATCAAGTAACTGAGAATATGGTGGCGCTTGAACCTTTTTAGGTATACATATAAAACGGAAAACCTGAGCTGATATGACTCAAACGTTTATGTCATCACACAAATAGCAACTTGGTGCATTGCCTCGAGTGTATAACCACCTGTCTGCAATAAAAAATCTTTGGTGAAGTGGTTTAGTTTGGAAACCCAAAATCCTGAGATTGACAGTTTTACTTTAAGAGTTTGGGAAGAAACTGACTACTTGAAGCCATTCAAACGAAATTCATTGGTTCTATTTTCAACAAAATGAAACTAATCATGGAAGTCTTACATGGAGTTTTCAAAGGAACCCGGGCATATAAGGAAAGGTTAACGATCTCATCAGTGAGTTGTGCAACACTTTTGAATATTATTTATTAAACGTAGTGGCCCTAAAAACTTTAAATGTCTCGTGGTGAACATGTGTCCCCAGGATAAGACGTAGAACGAGGAATACTATTAAATAAAGTATACAAATCTCAAGACTTGAGTATCAAACAATCCGAACTTTACACATAGACGAAAAAAATATTAACAGGCGTGAGTTGTTTTCAAACATTATATCAAAATTAAAAAAAAATTAATGTCGCTTGATTACTGGATTGAAACTGCGGTGTAAAGTTATATCGCATATTTATATAATAATCTACCGGTGCGAGTTATTACAATGTCTAAATAAAAAGAATGTAAAGTTCCCAAGATCAGTTTTTATCCCAAGTATGGGGTGTTGTCTTTTTAGTTTTTACTCGTGAATATTTTAGAGAAAACTATATTAAATAACGCTGCTTCGCGTCCCATATCTTCACTTTGCTTTTTACTTTCATTTATACTAGTACAGTAACACTTGTCTGTTTGTTATAGACGTCTAAACTCGCAATCCATACCCACCATTGCAGCTGCTGAACAAAATTTTGTTACATTGCTTTGTTTATATGACTGTACTGACGTCAAATACAAATTACAAGGTTATGAATAATTTTATTACAGCAAATATTGGTATCAAAATAAAGAACATTCAATAAGGAGTATTATCCCCATGTGCCTTTTTCACAGCCATTATTTGTCTTGGCACCGATTCGTAGAGACGGCGACAGGTGTCTTTTGATACAGAATACCAGTATTTTTGTACCAACTTCTAAAGTTCATCGCTCGACGTAGGCATTTCCTTAGCAACTGTCTTACCAATAATGTCCCAGAGACTTTCAATAGGACTCATGTCAGGGAAATTGCCAGGCCATGCCAACAATGGTACGTTCCTGGCAGCCAGAAAAGCAAAGG
>JAULCD010054052.1:0-12169 GCA_032361085.1 Calliostoma canaliculatum | reverse complement strand
CTGTAACAAAATAACAACGGTGTTAACACTTGAAGTGCCAAGCGCAACATTTGTTCATTTTCGTCTCCCAATTCTCAGCACACTAAGCTGTTGAAAAACTATCCAGTGGTAATTAGTTTAAAAGAGCTCCTTTCAGGAGCTCTTTTAATCTAATTACCACAGGATATGTTTTCAACAGCACAAGGTGGTCACAGTTTCAAATCCTACCATAATTTGATTCAGCACTTTCAATGTTAAGAAAAAAGATTTGTTACATTTGAATACTTAGTTCAAACATAGAAGTTCAGGAGCTCTTTTAATCTAATTACCACAGGATAGGTTTAACAGCGCAATGTGGTCACATTTTTAAATCTGATTCATAAATTTGATTCAACACTTGCAATGTTTATTACATTCGGATATTCATTCTACAGTAGCGTTTTGAACTCCAGTAGCTCTTTTAACCCATTTACCACAGGTTAGGTTTTCAAAAGCGAAAGGTGGTCACAGTTTTAAATCCAAACATAATTCAATTTACACTTTCAGTGTTAAAATAAACTCGTTACATTTGGCTAATTCATTCAAACATTAACAATTAAACATTTGGTTTTAAACGTTTTCCATTTACCATAGACATTTTCGTGATCGATTTGATTTGTTATTACTACAGTGTAACAGGAAGTATTTCAGCGCAATGAAAAGCCACGTATACACACATGTAAATAACAGCCATACACAATGACGTCTTTGTATATACAACACTGTAGTATGCCACAAATCTTACCTCTTGAAATATTTGTATCTCTTTGGTTAACCTTAAACCTGTTGCGGCCCCGAGTTTTTAATGTGGACAACAAAAAACACATCAGAAAGGAAACAATGATATACAATGAAACATATGACTCAGTTATGTTCAACACGTGTTGAGCTATCACTAGGAAAAATGTACAAAAACTATTCAGCGGATGGAAATATCCTTAAACCAATGGAAATCCGCTGAATAATTACTATACATAATTTCACAGTATAACGTTGAACAATAACGAAGAATTTTAATTTAAAAAATATATAGTGACCTTCAGCAGTCAGACTGCCGAATTGATTTTAGTTGTACGTAAAATTGTGATGATGCTGTTAGAGCTCTTTTAAACAAATTGTCACATGAAAGATTATCAACTGCCTACTTAAATCGATATTATGAAGGACAAACGTTGAGCTTGGCATTTTAAGGGTTAACACTGATCAAATATTTTGTGGTTAAGAATCCCAAAATACCACGTTATATACTATTCCTCCAGCAACATACACGTGTGAACGCTAAATTAAGTTTAGTCCAACTCCTGACCTATCCTGTAGTAATTTGTTAAAAAGAGATTTGTATAACATCCTATAAACTTTACAAGTAAAAGCCGACATAAATTTGACAAGTGAGATGAACGACATGTCAACAACTGTATATATACATACCTTTCGAAAAGCTTTCGCCATGATCATGAATAGCCGCCGTTCAGGTATGATTTCACCTGGATGATATCCAACAGATATATCTGATGCAAGGTGATAACGGGTCACTCTTATAATCATGCGTGACAGACATGGCCGTTTAAAACTAAAGTGAAATATGTTCCATGTTCTCAGTCACAACGTGCTAACTTATATATCCTGTTTCAATATTACACTAACCCAGAAACCGATAAGCGAAAAAGGAACTTTGCCAATAAACAACCGCGACCGCCCGCGCACTACCCTCTTTCTTGGAAGAAACATTACTTTGCGGTGTCAAAATCCATGCATATATTGTTGTGAGTCGAATTGCTGTATCATAACAATCACACACACATGAACTGCTCGCTTTATTCTACAGGGTTTCAAAATGACATACTTAACGTGAAAAGATGAAACGTGAATATTAATGAGCCAGTGAGTGTGGTTTATAAATGCCCAAATCGCTGTAAACTGTGCACTTTTCAAAGTGCACAGTTTACAGCGATTTTAGCATTTGTAAACCAAACGAATTAGATTTCAAATTCACAGATTATAACGGCATAGTAGTGTTCACCTATATGCAATAGGCCGTTATACCTTGACTATAATTACACACAGCTTCTTGTTAAGTCTAAAAGACACGTATCATAAAGATAAAACATGAGTATGTATGTGTGTGTATGTGTCTATATGTGTGTATATGTATGTAAGTATGTGTGTATATATTAATGTTTTCACCGTGTCTCATAAGCCGTATGACTGGGCGTTACTCTTATTCAGCTTTTACATATGTTACATCTATTGTATGTAAATATTTTATGTTTTAATGTGAAAATGGAATTGTAACGCTTGACACGTAAATAATAGTTTTCTCTGTGTGTAATGTAATTGTTTATTTTATGTCTTTGAAGTAAACTGAGGATAATGGTGCTTAACCGTGCGGCATAGACTTGAAGAAGTTATTCTGAGTGGCGTGTCCCAAGATTTTTAAGGGTTTGCCTATCCCAATCAATGCCTCATTCAATATCCCCGCATATCCACACGAATAACAATCTTGGTATTCAGTTTCACAAAAACAGAAGATTTATTTATGCTATCAAATGTTTAACTGACAACGCTACTAAAGCAATGTTTTGTCTACTAAAAGAGCCAGGCATATCAATTTACTACTAAGTGGCTTACTGACGGCTTTGATGTCATGATTGTACCAATTTTAATGTATAGAGCAGAAGTATGGGGTTATGAGCAAACAGATATCATTGAAAAAGTTCACTTAAAATTCTTGAAACTTGCTACAGGGTCACGACAATTAACTCCCAGCTTCTTCCTTTATGGCGAACTTGGTAGAACTCCACTTAAAATACAGATCTGCAAATGACTTATAAGATTTTAATATAAACTTAATAAACCAACTGATAATATGAAACTCTTCCAGATAATGTATACTTATATTAAAGTAGATAATAACATAAATTCTGGAAAATCCTCCTGGCTTGATTTTGTTAAAGACATTCTTGTTTCCTGTGGTCTTTCTGGGGTATATAATGCACCACTAACTGTTAACAGACACTATATTAACACTACTAGAAAACACACTCAAAGATAATTTGTTTCTTAAATTGGCCTAATTTAGTAGCAACAAGCTCCAATGGAGTTTTATACATGGCTTTCAGCAATATTTCAGCTATATCGCCATGTGGTGTACAAGAGGCACACCGAGGGAGTTAGAAATGAGAAAAGAGAGTGACAGAAAGAAAAGCTACAGCAAAAGATCCCCTTATTAGACGGCTTGTACGTTAAGCATGGGGTACTGGGGTCCTATTCTTCCCAGTGTCTGAAGACACTCCCCGGAAACCCCCACGGGGGAACAAGCTCCAAAAGGACATTACTACAAGTACTATAAACACATACCATCTTTCGAAAAATACCTGCTCGCCCCTGTCGCAATTGCAACTTTCTACCCTGTTCTAAAATGGCCTGTCCTTATTTCGCCTACACCTCATGATCATTTTTTCAAATCACCCATATGATGTCTTCCATTAATGTCCTTAAAATGTTTAAAAATTTCAGTGACACCAGGTGTTTCTGTGTTTCGATTTCTGTTACTCTTATTTAAAATTTTCCAGAATTCTTTAGGTGAGTGTTGAGCTATTTCTTTTATATGATATTATAATATGACAATGTCAGCATTTAAGCAATGTATAAAGCTTCATGATTTTCTTGTGTGTTTTATTTTTTGGGTCATCTCATTATTTTAGAAATAACATAGCATTTAAATTATGTGCAGTCAGGTGTAAAGTTGTTTTGATAAGGGTGTAGTGAAAACGAACAAAAAAGAAACTGGCATGTTAGATAAGGGTAAAGGGTCAAAATTGGAGACTGGAAGATGGAATAATATTCAAAGAGAGAACAGATTATGGAAATTAGGTCACACCCGCTATTGCTGACGAATTCCATTATTTGTTCTCCCGCTGCGAAGGCATTTCACGCTTCAGATCAACTTATATCAATAAAACTAATTCTCAGCTGGCCAAATATTTATAGAATAAAACAAATATTATGCACATGTAACCGTGAAGATATTTTTCTTCTTAGCAAGTTCTTAACACTTTTAAATGCTTTGTTAACAAAATAAGTCTGAGAAAATTGTTCCCCAGTGGAGAAAAATGAACCAAGTCCAAAACCATGTAACAAGGGTCATAACTGTCAAAAATCATAACACAAGTTAAATTTTCGAACTTCATCTAGGTATTCATGTCCTAAACACACATGCCAATTTTTTTTCTGTCTGCACCAGTTTCTGAAAACAATTGTTCCCCATTCGAGAAAAATGCACCAAGTCAGAAAAAACCAAAAAAAAACCAACGTAACTTCGGAAATATTATAATACAATTTAAATATTCAAACTTCATCTAGGTATTGATGTTCTAAAGCAACATGCCAAATTTGATTTCTCAATCTGCAACAGTTACTGAGAAAATTGGTCCCCATTATTTCGAATGAACGGACGCACGGAAGCACGGACGGACAAATGGACGGAAGGACGGAAGGGCGGACGGAGGATAAACCTATATCCCCCGTAAGTGGACAGGGTGGAAGTGGAAGTAGAAGTAACCTGTCTGTCGATGCGGCTCACTGAAATGTCCGGGTCAGACTACTCACATGGATATGTCCGTGCGCCACACGGTAAGGGTGAACTGATGATACTCTCTCTATATGTTATGATTGTTTTATGATTGAAATAGAGTTTTACATGGCTTTCAGCAATATTTCAGCTATATCGCCATGTGGTGTACAAGAGGCACACCGAGGGAGCATTGTCCTTATAAAGCTAACGTTTGAGAAGTCATATCCTCAAACAATCTAATGTAACATAAATATTTAAATAAACTGCTAAGTGTATATCTTCACTTCCTTATACTTAGATCCAAATTCGACTGTCTATGAGACAAAGCAATCAATCGAATTTAGTTATATTTTGACACTTTTTTATGCGTGTTTAATAATCGTATTAATTTCGGTTTATGAAACACTTTTTGGTGACATAAATTAATAATATTTAAGCAGGTAATCTTAAAACCTTAATCATACCAGTTTGAGATACAGTAATGTTTTAATCGAAATTATTGACAGTGTTCTTTCTAACTCTAACTTGGATAATCCAGGACCTCGTTCCTCAAAGCGATTTAGGCTAAGTTGATTGTTAGTGCTAAAATATAACATTAGCTTACGACTGTCGTAGCGCAGATATCAATTTGGAACCGGTGCTAGTTAATCGGCACCGGTTCCAAATCGATTTCTGCGCTAAGGCAGTCGTAAGCCTATGATGATAAACAACTCCACGGGACATTATTTTAAAAGTCACTTACGATCTTCTTAACACTGAGATCGCTTTAAGGAACGGGTCCCAGCTGAATACCCACTTTTGACTGCGGCTCCTCGCGCAGTTCGTCTGGATTTTACTCGATGTATGCTCACATTAGACTAGCATGATCAAGGTGCTAGCAACTGCAACTTGTAATGTCATTGAACATATATATGGAGGTGGTTCCGTCATGACTTGGGCTGGTATTAGTTTGGATGAAACGGTCCTTTAAATGCTGTGAATTGATAAGTGAGTGAGTTTGGGTTTAAGGCCGTTTTCAACAATTTTCAGTGATATCACAGCGCAAGGAGAAAAGCCTGTGTCGCCAGTATGGTTATGTAATGCAGTGAAAACTATAATCTTCGGCTGGTACTTGCGAACCAAGAATGTTACTGTGATTGAGTATTTTGCTCTTTCTTTACTGCATGCGCTGTCTTTACTACAACTCAGAAAATCACGCCAAGCCCCACTTGGCGTTGTTCGAGCCTCAGACCTCTGAAGTCCAATATGCTAACCACTGCGCTTTCCGGCCCCAAAACTATTGTTATGTATTCAGGTGAGATTCTGGATCCAATTGTCAGACCATTTGCCGGCATTATCGGTCATGTTTTTATGTTATTGGGTAATAACGCCAGACAACACATTGCACAGATAGTAAATTATCATTTTCTCAGAAAGACCACTGGGCGCTTGAACTGGCCAGCTCATTGTCCGGATATGAATCCTACTGACCATACTTGGGACACCGAGGACTAATTTTCAAATGGTTTGGAGCATAAATGGAGACAGATTTCTCAATAGGATTATTTAAATCTTGCTTGCAGCTTCCCCAGACACTTTGGTGGCAAAACAATATATATGAACTTCGGCAATGTTTGATATTTGTTTGTTTTCTGAGTATGCTCAGATTGATATTTCTTTTATTTTCTTTTGACATCTGTTAAAGTGATTTGGTAGCTTTTTGTTGTGCATGTTATTCCTTCATTTAAAGTTAAGTACGTAAACGTCAGTAGCAGTTAACGTTAAAAATTTACATTTAACACCCTCGAGCGGTTTTTAAACGTTTGGTTAGATGAATACCTACAAAACACACGAGTGTGTTGACTAAATTTACTTACTCTGGGGTCCGTTATATAAAGACGTCATAACTTTACGACGTCGTAAACCACGTCACTGGGTTGATGGATTGGGTCTACAAATGCAAAAAAAATGGCTGTAAAGTGTGCACTTTCCAAACTTGTTTTTCTTTGGAAAGTGCAAAGTTTACAACCATTTTTGCATTTGTAGACAAAATCAATTAACCAAGTGATATGGTTTAGGACGTCATAAATTTATAATGTCTTTGTAAAACGGGCTCTTGTTGTACTCTCCTTTCAGATAAAACTTAATATGCATGATGTCATCCATAGTTGAATTAAAGAGTGCTGGTAACTTTGAATCTAGCCTGGGTTTTTTTTGGTCACTCTGATGGCAATAGACTAGTAGTTATGACGGTGCGAGTAATTATGAACATGAATATAATACAGTCGACAGTTATATTTCCATCATCATGATGTTTTATTTTTCAAAGTACATTTTATTATTTGTTGTCTGCTCAATCAAGATAGAATTTTCACGAACTGTATTTATGAATAACCAGTGTACAATGGAAGGGGCGATGGAGCTTGGATTTCTGCAAAATAAAATATGAATTATATAAAAAAATTAATACTATTGTATCCATAAAAACATAATATTTTGAAACAGTGAGTTTAGGTTTAACATTATTTTCAACAATATTTAAGTTACCAATAGTTTTAATGCGACACAAGAGTTGAGACTGATTGTTACAGTGAGAATAGTACAAAGTTCGCTTGACGGGATTCGAACCCACGTCCTTTTTACTCTGATGCAGTGTAATAACCAATGAGTTATTATTGTTTGAGTGGCATTTAGAAGTTGAAATGATAATAAATATATAAATATGGATTTTAACTTCTTGCTGAGTCACGACAATTCGATGTAGATTGTTAGACCGTTATTAAGCAAGTGATATCGTGATAACGGTGTAAGAATCTACATTAAATCGTCGCTACTCAGTCACCAAGAAGCTGTATTCCATATTTATACATTTATTATCATTCCAAATTCTAAATGCCACCCAAACATATTTTGCCACTGTGCTATTGCAATGCCTGTTGGCAAAAAGGGGTTTCCATAGTTTTCGAAATGTTAATATATGTTTGAACGAGTTCCTAAAGAACTATTTCCCCTAAAAAATGCAGAGTTTCTAACAATTTTGTCATGTGAAAACCAAACGCATGAACTCTGTTAATAACATCGACTTTTATATTTTTATATTTACGATATAGTCCAACAAATTTCAAGTTTTAAAATTTAAAAAAATCAGAAAGTCATTATTTTCTATTTAAGGGCCCAAGGCAAGCCGATACAGGCTGTTGAAAAACTGCCTTGTGGTAATTTGTTTACAAGAGCTCCTAAAAGGAGCTCTTCTAAACAAATTATCACAGGGCAGGTTTTCAACAGCAAGTTGTACTCACACAATTTTAAGGTTCAAATGTTAGGGTGAATATAAGCAGGGGTGTGAAATTACTATGCCCTAATCGTCCGACCCGGAATTTTTTTTAACACGGACAAGTTCACGTGTTAGTCGTCCGCCATCCTGGGTAACGCTCGCTATTTGTTGTTGTTGGCAAGAGTTACGTCCCTTGAACCCAGCCCGAGAGCAGAGACGTGTCATTTTATTGGAAAGCTATTTTTACCTACACGTAATTCAAATCGGCTGAAACCCGCCAAAGTTTCCCAGGGGATATGCAACGTTGCGATAGCGGGAGTAATTGCCCTGCAGTTACCCAGAATGGTCGTCCGCGGGCAAGTAGAGAATACTTAACCCTTAGAGTACTGAACCCAACACTTGTGAAATTTAATGTCCTAACTCCAACCTAAATAAGCTATTGAAAACAATTCCTGTAATAACTTGTATAAAAGAGCTCCTACAGGAGCTCTTTCACACAAACTATAACAGGAAAGGTTTTTAACAGCACAAAGTGGTTACAGTTTTGAGTTATACTCGCCCCAGTTCAGCACTTTTAAGGCTTAACCAAACTATGACAATAAATATCAGATAGTATCTTTCAATTATGATCTTTTAAACAAAAAAGGAAAACAAAATATATGAACAATCATAAGTCATCCCCGAACTGATAAAAGTTGGACAAGTAGAGTTCAGCCCCGGACAAGTAGATTTTGTCTGTTTATTTGCCCGTGGGCAAGTTTGAAAAAATGTTATTTCCACACCCCTGATAAGTGAACTTGAAACTTACCACAAGTACGACAGGACTGAGGGCAGGCTATCATTAAACTCATCGACATCGCACAAGAGAAGGTGTTTGCATAGAAGTTGCACCAACTTTGCTGAATTTGATAGCAGTTAACTGAAATGATAGAGTAAATATTTCAACAAGATGTAACTTTTGTCACAATTGACACAAATATTCAAAACGTCATTGTCAATAACTCAAGTGACCCAGTAATACATTTTCTGTCATTTTCAACTCTATAGTGCTACTACACATGGGCTAATCAAGGCTAACATAAACGACAAAAAATGTATTTTAGCTTAAGGCAAAGTAATTGAAATTATTTATTGTCATAAAAAAAATAAATATTTAAGCCCCAGCGTAGTTACCTCTAGATAGTAACGGACAAGACAAAACAATAGAAATTAGCCACCGAAAAGTTCAAAATAGGCTACAAAATTATAGTTTTCATAAACATGAAGTTAATGTTCAGAACAGACAATAGTTAAGATATAAGAACAAAGCGCTCAGTTTGTTCAGTGTGTGATTTCAATGAAAGAGAATATATGTGTGTGTATGTGTGTGTATGTGTGTGTATGTGTGTGTGTGTGTGTATGTGTGTGTGTATGTGTGTGTGTATGTGTGTATGTGTGTGTGTATGTGTGTGTGTATGTGTGTGTGTGTGTGTGTGTGTGTGTGTGTGTGTGTGTGTGTGTGTTACAAATAATTATAATAGGGCGTACAGGTACACACGTTAAACATTGAAAATACAACACAAGCCATGAGTTTCTCCAACATGTTTCTTTGCAATCACCTGGGAGAATTATGAGTTTATATATATATACGCAGTGTTTGGCGACGTAATAACATGACATATGCCGAGAGAAATACTCTGGAACAGATCCCATTTGGCGGAATTGACCAACGATACCAAACAGAGATCTTTGACAGTGCTGTAGTGCCTCATTTAAACCTGATTTTTGAAACAATGTCCCGTGGAGTTGTTTCTTATCATAGGCTTAGGACTGTCGTTGTGCAAAAATCGATTTGTAACCGGTGCCGAATAGAACCGGTTCCAAAGCGATATCTGACCTGCGACAGTCGTAAGCCAATGTTATATTTTAGCACTTACGATCAACTTAGCCAAAGATCGCTTTGAGAAACGGAGCCCTGGTGACGAATCTAAACTTTATGTAGCATCAATATGTGACTCCGCCACAACTTGGATTAACTGTTATCTCCAGGTGTCTCGAACTAAAGGCTTAACTCATGCGATTACTGGGTGCTGTATTACAAAAGCCGTCGTAAATTTACGACGTCGTAAACCATGTCACTGGGTTAATATGTTTGGTTTACAAATGCCCAAAAAATCGTTGGAAACTGCACTTCAAAGTTATTTAAAGTTTAAACGGCCGATATAACCAAACTACTTCATTAATTGAATATCACAACAACAGTAATTTACAATATTTATTACATCAAAGACTAAATAAACTGCACATTCAGAACGTTTATATATTTAGCTTACCCAACACCAACGTTAATGCATTTACAAAAAGTAAATAGTGTTTCTAAAAATAAAAAGACATGTATCATTTGAACAACTTGTGTACACAACACATTACTTTTTAATCACTTTATAACGTAACAAGAAAGGTACCATCGTTATTGAAACCACAGGAAACAAGGTACCATCAAGAACATCACATGAAACATATCATCACTGACATCACCAAACAGTGGTACCATCAAAAGAAACGTGGTACCATAACTAACAACACAAGAAACATGGTACCAGCACTAACAACACAGGAAACGTGGTACCAGCACTGACATCACAGTCATAGTGCCATGACTGACACCAAAGAAGACATGACACCCCGACTAACATCACAGAGAACACGCTCAGTCTCACCAGCAACACACCGAAGCCTACTGCTAACTTTGCAGTGCTGTAGGACCCCTTCATGACGCTTAATTCGTGTTGTGGCAAGCTCAAAATCTGTTCAGTTCAATGTCCAAATTACAGTTTAACTAGATTCCTATCAGAGCTGTGAAACTCTATCCTGTCATAATTTGCATACGCTGATGCAGGAATTTTGCTATGGTGAGTTTGACCACCCTGAGCACCCATACACGACGATACACGTTCCTCATTAACGTCGTCAGCCGGTGGATAACGTCAACAAGAATCCTGTCCCAAAAGTTTGACGGAGTCTGTTCCTGTTGGTTTGCTGGAGATGTCCAATAGGATTCATGTCTGGAGAATAAGGTGGTGGGGCAATACGTTGATGTTAACGTTGTTAAAGGGTAGTCTTGAAAAATTCGGGCGGTGTGAGGCCTTGAGTTGTCTTGTTGCAAAATTAATCCGTTTGGCTGATGTAGAATAATGGGCACAACCAACATCTCAATACTTCATCCCAATATTGCTGAACATTTAGGTTTCCTCGGATAATAACCAGCTGTGTTGTAATCTGGCAGCAAATGCCACCCCATACCATGACGCCTCCATCTCAAAACGGTTGCAATTCTCTAATGCAGTTTGGCGCCAGTCGCTCTTCCCTTCGTTGAAAAACTCAAACTTTGCCTTGGTTCCTAAACATACAGAATCAATTTTTATCTATAAAGATCACTCTCGCCTAATCACGTCGCTGCCACTGACGTATAATTCGTGCCCATTTCAATCTGCGTTGACGATGTATACGGGACAAGGCCCCTCAACGGAAGGATTGGTAGGCTCGTATACCAGCCGTACGCAGTCGCAGTCGTCGAAGGAATGTTCGTCTGCTGGCAGCATGCCTTAATGCTGTTGCCGCCGTTGACGTCGCCTTTACACATCCGTTTCGGAGTTGAGTCTGCCGGATGTACGGTCTTCAGCCGGTGTTGTCGCTCTCGGTCTTCCGGAACTTGGCCTGTCTTGAGTCTGTCCTGTCTGCTGGTAGTGGATTATTAACTTTCTGATGATGGTCTGGGAACAGTTGAAGGTTCTGGCTACCAAACGTTAAGTAGCCACCGATCGCTGTCTCGTTGTGCTTGTGTAAGTCCGGGCATATTATTGGTAGTATTTTGCTTACTGAATGCCTGACCCCCGTTTCACAAAGACGTAATAACTTTACGACGTCGTAAACGTTGTAAAAATTTGGTTTATTTTTTAAAGTGCACAGTTTACAACTTTTTTTGCATTTGTAGACTAAATCCATTAACTCAATGATATGATTTACGACGTCGTAAATTTATGACGTCTTTGTGAAACGGGGGCCAGTTCTGTCCAACGTTGGTATTTATGCCACAAGCACACACACGCAATTGGACCAATGTCTCAAACTCAAAACGTTTTGCACGTTTTCAACAATGCATGATTTGGAAAACTGCATTCGAAAATCTGTGTTGTGATTGCGGTCATGTTGTCTTTGGGCGAATGTTTTCTGCGTGTGTTCAAATCAGTACCAGCTTTTCTGTTTTTTTATACAACTTTTTTAAAAAAGTGAAAACATTATTTTACTCGATTATTTCTTAATAAAATCACAATAATCTGACCTAC
>JAULCD010053941.1:0-12171 GCA_032361085.1 Calliostoma canaliculatum | reverse complement strand
TGCTTCATTTTGTTTTGTTAAAGATTAAGAGTCAAAGATGTTAAAATAAGTTTAAACGATGCAATTTTTTTTATGTTTGTCATTAAATATCAAAACTAAATTAAAGTGATCATATGGCACCCGTTGCAAACACTTTGTGAGAGTGTAAGGTTTACAACGATTTTTTAAAATTTATAAACTAAACTTAAGTGCCATAGTTGGTAGAGTGCAGGTACTTGATGAAATACTAAAGTTACTTTTGTCTAATACCGTTGTCTGCACAACTCGTAAATATTCTAATATCTAACTCGTTAGGCACTAAAACTGTTTCATAAAAAAAGGATTAGATGTTTGCTTCGTATTTTCTATTTAAAGGTGTAGGACCTTGTTCCTTAAAACCACCTCAGGCTAAGTTGATCGAAAGTGCTAAAATATGACATTGGCTCACGACTGTTGTAAAGCAGAGATCGCTTTGAAACCAGATGAAGCTCGACGTCATCGACGTCCGTTTAATTTTTTCACGCCACGAGATGGCAGTTACAGTACACCATACACAAGAGTAAGGGTTTTTATTAAATGACGCTGAACTACGAAGATAAAACTAATTGTTTCGACGGCAGCAGTAAAAAGACCTTAAGTTAAAAATAAGCTAATGTATGTAAACAGGCGTTGTCGTCACAAGAGAATTGAAACTTAAAACGTTTTGTCTCAAAAAGTTAAAATAAAAAATAGTTTACGTTTTTTTTATGTTTGTAACGGTAAAAAAAAGTATGACACAGAATTACTTTGGAATTAAAGTAGGTTGTTGCGTTGCATTTCAAAATAGCCATTGTGATTTTAAATGGTACAAAAAGCAGTAAGTAGGCTTATTAATCAATACTATACTACTTTGAGCGCTAAAGAAAATGTAGTGGTGACCAAATTAGTGACTACCTTATGTTGAAAAACGATATTTTAATTTATGCCTGACCAATTCATGAATAGTTAGTTTTTTCTACTCTGCTTGTTAAGATCAGCAGCGACGTTAAAACAACCTTTTTAAAAACAGTGACCCGTTCCTCAAAGCGATCTTAAGTTAAGTTGATCGCAAGTGCTAAAATATAACATTGGCTTACGACTGTTGTAGCGCAGAAATCGCTTTGGAACTGGTGCAATTTGGCACCGGTTCCAAATCGATTTTTGCGCAACGAGAGTCGTAAGCTTTTGACAACAAACAACTCCACAAGACATTGTTTAAGAATCACTTGCAATCAACTACACCTTGAATCGTTTTGAGGAACGAGGCCCAGAAGGCCAGGGACTTAAGCTAACGGAAGTATCGTAAAGAAACCTGACGAGTGCAAAGCAATAAATTGAGGTCAATCAGAGCTTTAGTGCATCTCTTTGTTGTTTGTAGTTCCACAATGCAACTGAAAAGTCTTTGAAACCTACAGTTAAAAGATATTAAAGTACTTATTTTCGATGCTTTTTTAAAACAAATTACAAAAGCCTAATTGTTTAACATGAAGTGGTCATACTTGTAAGTTCATATACAATACATTTATCGATTAAATGGAAGAGTGAGTAAGGTTATAAATTTGGGTTTAACGCCGTGTTCAACAATTGTCTAGGTATATCACGACGGCATGATTTATGGCAGGAGAAAAGCCTGCATCACTAATGTGGTTATGTAATGCAGCGAACCAAAGTGTAACTGTGTTACAGCATAGCAATCTGTCCTCACTGTATGTTGAAAGTTTTCCAACTCAGAGAATAATGCCGAGTCCCCGTGGCGGGGTTTGTAATCCAGACCTCTTGGTCCGATGTCAAGCACGCTAACCATCATAGCTTAAAGGGTTAATAGCTAAATCGCAATCCATATCTGTCAAAATATTCCTTACGTTTAGGAATATAACATAATCACCCACCAATTGATTACTTTAACCACTGAAGTTAAAAAAGCCAACTTTTCTAGCAAAAAACCCTAAACGTTCGTGTTATAAACTGTACGATCGATATGGAGTATTTTAGAGTGACTTCATCTATCAGTCACTATGCTGTGTGAGTCACATATTACTTTCTATTGCAATCCGTATGTTTTTACAAAATGATAGGGCTAGCTAATTCAGACAGACAATGACGATAAAGACCTGGGCACCATTCCCCCAAATTAAAAAGGCGGTAGAGGTAAAGTTCTGACACCTGTTTTAGAAAGTTTAAGACGACTTAACTTTCATTGTTAAGACGTGTTAGCCTCACGATATCTTTATGAAATGTATCACTGCTCTCTGTAGGTGTTGGGTTCAAAACTCAACAGAGCAAGTGTTCAGGGCCCGTTACTCAAAGCAATTTTAGGCTTAGTTGATTTTAAGTGTTAATATATAACATTGGCTTACGACTGTCGTAGCGCAAAGATCGCTTTGAAACCGATGCATTCGGCACTGGTTTCAAATCGATCTCTGCACTACGACTGTCGCAAGCCTATGATAAAAAAAAAACTCCACACAACATCGTTTAAAATATCACTTACGATCATGTTAGCCTAAAATCAAGTTGAGGAAACATTCACTAAAGTTGATCATAGCTCAAAATAGCTTTGTGGAACAGGACGGAGTGAAACACTTGTGGAACAGATTATACCAGAACCCCGTTCTTCAAAGCGATTTTAGTGTAAAATTAATCTTAAGCAATTTTTGAAACAATGTCTTGTAGAGTTGTTTCCTATCATAGGCTTCCGTGCGAATGACAACAGTTCCAAAGCAATCTCTGCGCTACACAGTCGCAAACCAATGTTATATTTTATCACTTACAAGCAACTTAGTCTAAGATCGCTTTGAGGAACGGGGCCCAGGTATTAAAGTCAAAAAGGTACCTGGATAAATCACCGATAATCAAAAGTGATCGAAGTTGCAATTGGCACTCAATTAAAATAAAAATTTCTAGGATGATATTGCATTGGGTAATGTTGAATGACATCGTGTAGAGTTTGGTAAATGTATCCCTGCTCACAACAATAATTGTAAATTTAAATACTTGGTCAACAAAACTATATTCCTCGTATCTGTGAAATTAAATTGAAACTATTTAAACTTGTTTAAAACAAAAAAAACAACACAATTTAACACCACAGTCACGAGTACAATACCGATTCTTTTCATTTCGCAAGAAAAGAAATGCTGTATTTAAAAAGAATCGCATAATATTTTTAAATATTATAAATTCTTTACAAATACGAATAAAGTAACCCGCAGGGAAACTTTTTTATTTCTAAAACTGGATATTATATGTTACCAATGGCACAAGTAGGTCACAGGTTTAAGATGCACTAAATTACCTCTACACTCAAGGGGGTGCTGCGTTTGTAGCACTTAAAAATGTAAAGGGTCAATTACAGTGCTAGTTAACAAACTCTTCATGTTTTCAATGAACTACCGCGATTGACATTGATTATCTCGGTCAAAAACTGAAAAAACTTTGACCTCTTTTTTCACTGCCAAGCTAGCTTTATGAAAGCATATCGTTTTCTTGGGAAAATGTACCAGTTTAAAAAAACAACAATTATCTCTTTAATTTTCCCCCTTTCTTTGGAAGCAATTAAATTCATCTTTATGAAACCACGTTAGCCGCATAGGAAGTAGGAACGTCTATTAATGATACAATGCAAATGACACCCAACTTAGAAAGTCAATCGTTTGGATAAAATATGTATGTCTTTCGTTTCTGTAATTTATTTTTAATACGTTTAAACTGCAACAGAGAATCAGATTAACAGCGAAGTATTAGCCATATCTGTTTGGTTATGATTAAATGCTAAACATCCTCCTGGAACTGTGGTTTAGCGTCTGAAGTTTCCAAACTTTCTTTTTAGACTTTGCAAGTCGTTAATATTTGAGACAGGAGGACAACATCAGGGCTGCGTTTACATCACACGCATCCTTCCTTATTCCTTATTATAGGCTTACGGCTATCGTAGCGCAGAAATCGATTTTGAACCAATGCCAAATGACACCGGTATAAAAAAACCGATCTCTACGCTTCGACAGGCGTAAGTCAATGTTGTATTTTAGCACTTAACTTTTTACTCCAGACGGTGTGTGCGTGTACGTGTGTGTGTGTATGAGCGTTGGTGGGTGCACTTGTGCTCGTGAGTGTGTGAGTTGGTGTGTGTGTGTGTGTGTGTGTGTGTGTGTGTATGAGCGTTCGTGTGTGTGCGTATACGTGCGTGTGTGTATGAGCGTTCGTGTGTGCACTTGTGCTCGTGTGTGTGTGCGTTCGTGTGTGTGTGTATGAGCGTTCGTGTGTGCGCTTGTGCTCGCGCGTGTGTGCGTTCGTATGTACGTGTGTGTATGCGTGTGGGTGTGTATGTATGTGTACATGTATGTGTGTTTGTATGTGTGTATGTGTGTGTTTATGTGTGCGTATGTGTGTGTGTATGTGTGTGTATGTGTGTGTGTATGTGTGTGTGTATGTATGTGTGTATGTGTGTGTGAGAGTGTGTGTGTGTGTGTGTTTTGAGGGGTAGTTTCGCTGACGCTTCATATAACATACCCGAGATCTCATCACTCTTCTGAGCGGCTATGAAGCAACATTGGTTACATTGCACGGCTGGAGCTTTGGAATTATGTCTCATTTCTCAGAACCAGTCAAGACCTGCAGGCTGCAAACAGCCACATGAGGTGTTCTCCCGCTGTATGTCTCACCACCGAGATCCACGTAAATTAACTTTAAACAGTAACTCATAAACACCATTTGACTGAACTACGGTAAAATTAATTTATATTTTAACTCTCAGAGTCTCCTAACTTTGCCTGATCTAGCTCATCTGGAGCAACTGTTTTTAATTTCAGATTTAAAGCTCATAGGAGAACAAAACTTACAAATCGTTTTTGATCAACTCAAGTCTGTCGCTGTTTTATTCGCAAAGTTTGGCGGTTTGCTGGAAAAAGTGGCTCCCGGGTGTATATGTTATATTTGATTGTTTTAGTTGCTGCGGAGATTTGACACGAAATTAAATTTACATGTTGGAAGAAACGTTCCAGCAACTCACGACTGACAGCCCCAGTGTTCACGAACACCAGGGTACCGTTTCACTGAGGCGTCATCACAAAGTGCACAATTTACAACGATGTTTTTGCATTTGTAAACCAAATCTATTAACCAAGTAACCTGGTTTACGACGCCGTAAAGTTATGACGTCTTTGTGAAACGGGGGCCAGCGATTTAAAGTTAAGTGGAGGGGAGGAAGGGTCACAACGTTTTAACCAGAACTCGGAGAACGCTGAATTGAGTTTAGTCAAATTCACATCTGTGAAAGTCTTGTGCTGCAGCAAGCCTGTTCCGTGGTATTTTGCTGTAAAAGGGATCACAAACTTGCTATTTCTTATTAAACTGATTAACATGTTTTGATAGTTCTGCGAACGTAAGAATTAAACTTAATAAATTTAAAAAACAATAAAGTTGCATGACATATAACTAAAGATATAAAACACAACAATGACTACGTATGGCTCCGTACATTTAACTGTTATGTTTTGGTGTCCAGTTCTCATGTTCAAAATAGTAACATTCATGATGGCAGGAAAGTCAACTGTGATCACATTGTGCTCTTGCAAACCTGGGCCATGTTCCACAAAGCTAAGTTAATCGTAAGTGCATTTTGAAATAATGTTGTGGAAGTTGTTTCTTGCCATATACTTACGACTATCGTGGTGAAGAGTCGATATGGAACCGGTGTCGAATTGCACAGATTCCAAAGCGACCTCTGCGCTTCGATAGTCGGCAGCCAATGTTATATTTAAGCACTTATGATCAACTTAGCCTAGGAGTGCTTTAAGGAACGGGGTCCATTCCTGTGTTAACTTGTTTACAAGAGCTCTAAAGCACAATTTAGCGCACTTAAGGTTAACTTACTCCCTCAAAATCTTGAAAATGTTATTTTTTATGCTCAAGAAGCTCAGAAGGATCTCTTTTAACAGCATAAGGAACGTTACAATGGCATGATGAGGTTTCGGTTTTGAAACTTACCGAACTCAGTTCAGTCCTCTAGAGGTTAAACAAAATCTATGTGGAACAGGCGATATTTGTGAAGGATTGATTCAGTCACGAGTAAAATATTGATTCCGTCCATTTCGCAAGAAGTGGCAAACATTAAAATGTTGAAATATTTTACTAACACGAATACAATTACCCACAATTTTAAAAATAAATTGAGTTTTAAAACATCACAAGTTGGTCACAGATTTAAGTTTCGTAATCACTTCTACGCTTGTTGAGTTATTGTGCTTGAACGATCAATAACAAAGCAATTAAAAAAAGTTTTATGTATTAATACATTATCACCTCTTACATTTTCTCGTTAAAACATTTATAAAGAAACTTTTCTCTTTGTTAATATAGGCTGGTAACCAAAGTATCTCTTTAAGAATTGTTTCCTTTGTAGACACAATTTTAATGTCACCTGTATACATCAGCACATGTCAGCCGCACATGGAAAGAGAAGTTGTAAAAACCATATAATTCACATGACACGGGACTTAAAGTGGTAAACCCTTTGAGATGAGTTGTTTGTTTCTTTTGTTTTCTTAGAAGTTTTAAAATGTCACAAAATCAATATAAAATCGGATTGTAAAGTTGTAAACTTTCATACATCATCGTTTCGTACTTAAACTCCTTTCTGTGAACGTATTTTACTGTCTTATTTTTCTGAACCTTGTCTTAAAGTTTTGGATATAAATTATTAATATATTTGACAGGATGGCAGATTCTGGTTGTATTCTATGAAATGTCTGTACTGTGTTAAATAATTATAGCTGATATTTATAAACTGTCTGGAATACCGACACAGAATGATTTAATCTTGTCTGATGCCGCCATGAAACACGTCTCGTCTTTACAGTACAGGGATCCACTTCACAAAGCCTTGGTGACGTTCCAACCCATAAACCGAGTCAAAGGCCCCCATTCCTCAGAGCTATGTTAGTGTTAGGATGATCGTTAGTAATTTTTGAAGCAATGTTTTGTGGAGTTGTTGCTTATCATAGGCTTACGTCTGTCTTTTATTTTATTTTTTTATTTTAGTCTAAGACAAAAAAGTAAACAAGTATACAAGTCGGCAGATGTCATGTCACAGAGACGTGGACGCTAGATGGTTTTATTTAGCATTTACTGACAAGAGAGTTTCTGGGAGTTCATGGTTAAGTCCTCTAAAATACATAAATAACTTTAACTCTGGAAATAAAAGCAGTTGTCGTAGTTTAACAAGCTCAAACAAAGTTACCATATTTTGTAAGTGTCACTATAAAGGATGTTAGTATGATGGTGGATTTACAGGAGTGGATCTCTTTGTGTGGCTCTGTGCATTATGTGAATCTCACGTGGTACTGAGAAATCAGACGTAATTCTACACATCTATCTATGCAATGTAGTGAACGTTTCCCCACAATTGAGATCAACTATAAGTTTCCTCAGAGGAAGCCGTTCAACAAAACTGTGCCCAGTTCTCAGGTTCAAAATAATAACATTCATGAGGGCAGGAAAATCAACTGTGATCACATTGTGCTCTTGCAAACCTGGGCCATGTTCCACAAAGCTAAGTTAATCGTAAGTGTCTTTTGAAATAATGCTGTGGAAGTTGTTTCTTGCCATAGACTTACGACTATCGTGGTGAAGAGTCGATGTGGAACCGGTGTCGAATGGCACAGGTTCCAAAGCTAAGATCAATCTTCTGTAATACACCATGAAGATTGACACTCCCTCTACTGTCTCTTAAACCAAACACATTAATGTGAAGAAAGGGCAGAGTCTCCTTCTGCAATGCTAAAACTCAGACTTCTTAATTTCCATCGTATCCTTCTGGTAATAAAAGGCGTCTTAACTTTCATTGTATCCCTTTGATGATACAAACTTTTGCCTGACGAGGGCTTGGTTGAACGAGCCCTTAGTTTTACACAGCGCACACAAGACATTAAACACAAGCATTGGAACATGGCAACCCACAAAGTCGTAGACGGTGTGGCCACCATTTGCTGTTACAAATCTATCTTGTGGTGCTCAAACAGGATTTTCTTTATATATTTTGCTACAGGAAATATTTAGTTTGTTTAAAGGCTGTAACCTGAAATAGATAAAAGTAATTTCTGTCATTGTAAGAGTAAATGTATGTGCAAACTAATTACAGGCCAGCGTTTTACCAAAAGTTGTGAAAGTTGTGAATTCATAACAACAATGGCTTAGTTGTTTAACAGTGGGCCAATTGGTTACATATACAAAATTAATGTCCAAATATTGGAAACCTAGCTCATTGGTCTGAGCCTCGTTTATCAAAGTGATCTTAGGCTTTGGTCGTAATTTCTGAACTAGAACATTGGGGCACAACTTTCGTAGTGCATAGATCGCTTTAGAGCTAGGGCCCTGTTCCTCAAAGCGATCTTAGCCTAAGTTTATTGCAAACGCTAAAAAATAACATTGGCTTACCACTGTCGTAGCAAGGAGATTGCTTTGGAACCGGTGCCATTCGGCACCGGTTCCAAATCGACCTCTGTGCGATGACAGTCGTAAGCCTATGATAAGAAACAACTCCACAGAACATTGGTTCAAAAATACTTACAGTAAACGTAGCCTAAGATCGCTTTCAGGAACGGGAGCCTTGTTCTTATTCACAACAATTTAACAGACTACCATAACTGCCCTTCGTGGCTGTCTCACCCCTGCCACTATCCCATAACCAGTATATGTAATACCTATCTGTCAATGTCGCCATCGCTGCAATCCATAACACAATTGGTGATACAGAATTAACTCACACAATAGTATTGCCTTCATGTCTGAAACACTCGTTTGATCTCATCGATCCGCAATCTCACTTTACTTTCAACAAATATAACTTCTTCTCAGCAGTTGTAACCAATAACTTTGAAATAGTTTGTTTCACCGGATTTATATTACAAAGCAGTTCTTATAAACACCATAATGGCACACTCCATTAAATTGCTACTTTTGAAACACACACTCCCACATACGTTTCAAAATAGTAGTAATCCTTCTCGGAAATTTGGTAAGAAGATGCAACATATGGAACTCGGTCACATAGAACTCGGTCAGATAGAAGTCTAAAGGTGCAACATTTTCAAAACAAATGTCTGCATTCGAAATGCATTTTTTTGTTTACGTTTTCTATTTACAAGAGCACCACAACCTTATTTTAAATAGAACCGCTCTGTCCAAATGAAACAATATTTTTTGTAATTTTCTTGTTTGAAATGTTATGCCACACACAATAATTCGTCTAATGGTAGAATAGTGTACCACCTGTTTCGGGTAGAAATGTAGAAATAAAGCAGACTATATTTCACATCCAAGAAGTCACTAACTCACTTTGCTATAAGGTTTTAGATCAGAGGTTTTGTTGGTAATTACGATAAATAATTGGGTGCTTACAGTGAAGCAGAGTGAAATGTTATAACACAGTAACACTCTTAGTTTGTGGGTATCATCCAAACCTCACAGGTTTTACTGCATCATATAATCATAATGGCGATGCAGGTTTTTCTACAATACAATTTGCTGCCATATAATAACTGTACATTTGGTGACTACAAACGTAGCAGTAAAGTCTGCAATAATTTCAGGCCGAGGTCTCAATTTAACTTAACTTCGCTCATTTCCCGACAAAAATCCAGTTATGTCGAGAAATTAAACAATACAAAATTACCTACTTTTCATTTATTAGTTTTACTCTTTAATACTAAAGATACTACGATTTTACAGTTCAAATTTAACAAGCCACACAACAACATGTACATGATACGTGTACCATTTTAACTTTCTTGATAACAGTGTAAGAATCTACATTGAAACGTCGCTACTCAAAAACCAAGAAACTTACGGACTAGAAGTTGACAATGCCAAAGTGCGAAACTATATATCATTAATTATAAATGTCTCTATCAGAAATAATATATAACTGGGGTGATAATGTAACATATTTCACCATAATTATCTGGAATTGTATAATTCGCTGATTGCGCGTTGTTATTCATTTGCTTGGCAAGAAAGATTGGTAAAACAATTATGATAGGAAATTGTAAAATTGATTTAGTAACCAAACTCACTCAATTAAACCGGTTATTATTTTTATTCTTTTGAGACAAGTGTATTTGAAAAAAGAATACCCGTTTGATGTACTCTTAAAAAACTTTTCATCTTTTAGAATATATTTATGACACATACAAATCATTTTACTCCATTTCTACTAACGCTGTTTACTCAACTAGGGATAGGGTTCTTTGATGTGGCGGAATTGATGCCAGTAAAAGGTGTTTATTGCAAAAGGTTTCTGGTCTTTTGAATAACCTCACTTCGCCTACATTTTCTCTTTGATGCTAGGCCACCACACTTATGGGACTTATACTGGACATAATAAGATATAGTTTTTTCAATGAAAGATAACTCGAGGCTAAGGCCACGTGTAAGAAGATGAACCATGCCTCCGAAAGTATAAGCACATTTGAACTTTATGAATGAACTCGAATCCCGCCCAGGGGACTCGGCGTGTTGGAAACATTTCAACACAGTGAGGAAAGATTGCAATGCTGTGTAACTTAGTAAGACTTTTGGTTTGCACATACCAGCCAAAGTCGCAGGTATCACTGCATCACATAACCACATTGGTGATGCGGCCTTTCCTTCTACCATAAACTCTGCCGCCGAAATACAACTGAAAATGTTTTGAAAATTGCGTTAAACCATAACTAACACAATCACTATGTACTTAACAAAATCATTTTAGACCTAGCATATTATGTTAACTCTAAAGACGGTGGAGGGGAGCTCCGAAAATAACACAGAATAGGTCTCAGGTATACTAGTATTTTGATATTGTTACAAGTAGGCGTGGAAAGAATGAAAACTTCCAATCCGCACCCTTTATAACAAAAGGAATCACACAACAATAACACAATCAGCAAACATGATACCTTGTTAAGTGTGTTAAGTTACCTCACACAGTATCCGACATAGGTAACTCAGCACACGTTTTATTTAGAGGTGGTTCAACACAGATTAACCACCCTCTGATTAGCCCTGTTTTTAAAAAAATAAGGTTGTTTTAACGTCGCTGCTGAAATTAACAAGCAGAGTAGAAAAAGAAGAAGAAATATTCATGAATTGTTTAGGCATGAGTTAAAATATCGATTTTCAGAACGTCACGATATAGGATAAAAATTGTAGTTATCAAGAAAAATTGTTTACCTGAACAATCTTACGTTTAAGTCTACAATT
Organism: Calliostoma canaliculatum; assembly: GCA_032361085.1. Classification (NCBI taxonomy): domain Eukaryota; kingdom Metazoa; phylum Mollusca; class Gastropoda; order Trochida; family Calliostomatidae; genus Calliostoma; species Calliostoma canaliculatum. Next base: position 936 of record JAULCD010053941.1, on the reverse strand, counting down.
ACAGTTTTAGCAGAAAAGATTCACAGCTTATTTTAACAATATAACGAAGTCACTAGATCAAGTTGCCCTAAATTTCCTTTAGCGCTCAATGTAGTATAGTATTGATAAATAAGCCTACTTACTGCTTTTCGTACCATTTAAATCGTAATGACATTGAAATGCAAGACAACAACCTACTTTAATTCCAATGTGTTTTTGTGTCTTACCATTTCTCACCGTTACAGAGATCAAAAAGATACCTTAAACTATTTTTTATTTTAACTTTTTGAGACAAAACTTTTAAAGTTTTAATTCTCTTGTGACAAAAACGCCTGTTTATATCCATCAGCTTATTTTTAACTTAAGGTCTTTTTATTGCTGTCGTAGAAACAATTAATTTTACATTTAAAGTTCAGCGTCAGCAGCACGAAAAATAAAAACATTTACTCATTTCTATGGTGAACTACAATTGCCATCTCGTGCAAAAGGAAAGGGACGTTAACGACGTCGAGCTTCACCTCAAACAAATAAAACCTTTTGTTGCGACGAAAATACAAACGCATCATCACCTACGATATCGAGGTCAATAGCCGTCGCGTTTGTATTTTGAAATACGGTTTATGTCAAATATAGCATTGCACTGTATTGAGAATGTGTGTTTATAACATCTAAAATTTTCTAAAAGCGATGAATATATAAACTCGACAACAAAGCCAAGGTCGAGGTCGGTTCTGTATTGTCATAGCATAATATGCTGAATACGAGTCAGTGGGCAGTAACCTTTTGGTCATATGGTATTCTTACACATCTATCCTGTGGTAACGTTTTAAAAGAAGTTGGACCTTAGCAGTGCTCAAAATTGAAAATACTTAAAGCTCTGTTGTTAAAACCCACAACAATTGTGGTAATTGGTTTAAAATAGCCAATTGAGGAGTTCTGTCGTTAAAATCAATCCTG
>JAULCD010053830.1:0-12172 GCA_032361085.1 Calliostoma canaliculatum | reverse complement strand
AAACCTGTTCTGTGGTAATTTGTTTAAAAGAGCTCCTACAGGAGCTCTTTTAAACAAATTACCACAGGACAGATTTAAAATTTTTGACAAATAGAAACAGATTTGGCTTAGCACTTTTAGTGTTAAGAGTTCTCACAGAAGGGGGTCACAGTTTAAAGTTCTATCCCCAATTCAGCACTGTAGAGTTAAATACCCTTTCTTACAAAAAGCATGAGAGCACCCCTCGATTCGGTCTCCACCCCCAGGCAAAGAACTCAGCTACACGCGCCACCCCCAGGCAGCGAAGTGATTTCACCCACCATAGTCAATTCAAAATCTCTCAACATGACTCTTGAAATCTGACACTGCCTTGTGCCGTTCTCTCCCAGTGATTCCTCAACTAACTCTCTCGCCCCATCTGCTTAGAAACTTTCTCAAAGACTTTCACATAATTCTCATGCATTAATAAATGGTTGGGTTGATATCGAAATTAAAAATATCTAAACATTATGGCGTTCGCCAAGGTGCAGCGTTCCATCCAATACTGATCCTTTAGCCAACATAGTTTTCAGCCAATCCGTATGGGAATTGTCATTAGCAATTGATAGACATGAAAGTTGCACCATAAAAGTGCCATGCAATTTTTTTTTGTTTATTGAAGGAGCAACATGAAGCCATTAAGCTGCAGTAAAGATGTAGCTGCAGAAATGTGCTTGAATAAAAGTCAACTTCACTTATGCTTTAGCTGTCTGCTGTCCAACTTATAAAAAATATACATAGGCAATTATCAGCACATATGCCAAGCAGCTACAGTGTTTATTAATGAAGGTATTTTTCATTCTGCTTTAAAGAGAAACAATATACCTTGTTAGATATATTCTCAATTATTTTTTACTTATTTTCTATTTGTAAAAAATAATTAATTCAAAATAACACTAGGAAAATTATTTTTGTTTACAAATTTGAATATCATTGTAAACTGTGCACTATCTAAGAAAACACAAGGAATTTTCTTAAAGTGCACAGTTTACGATTTTTACAATTGTAAACCAAATGATTGACAAATATCAGATGATATTCAAAAACTGTATTTTTGTCTCAAAGTAAAAACAATTATGTTTATTTTGACACTGAGAAATTGTAATTTATGGCAAATGTGCAGGGAATGGGGTAATTTCTTGTATTATTCTTTAGATTAATTGTTGCTCTCCTGGTCCCCTGTTCTCACGTTTCCTATCTCAATGTGTACCAGCTAGTGATGGAGTGCTATCCTCAGTTCAGTTGAAAATGCATTTCTCAACATGATAGATATATAATGCCAGTTGTAAAGAAAGTAATACCTCAACGCTAACGTTCCACTTTCTTATACTTGAATAAGCAGGTCAGAAGACAAGCGCACATGAAATAACATTAACCATAATTGAATTGGTCATCACGTGTAATTATTTCTGGAAATGGATCCCACGTTAATTATTTATATTGTCTTATCCAAATTACTGCATGCTGCATGCTATTCGTAATGTATGAAAAAATTGACGAACAAACATGATCTTCTATTTACGAGGAAATGAGATAAATATTAAAGTGGGCATCTGATGGCAGTTAGAGACATTCACCTGTAAATTGTATTGTGAAAACATGTGGTGTTTGTACATATGTGGATAGTTGGTTGTTAGGAAAGCATTAGCAAGACTAACAAGAGACATACTGGTTGTTAGCGAGACCTCACAGGGTAATCGTGCACAACTCAGAGCCACTGATTGAAGCTAAGTCTGCTGCACACGTGCTTCTGTCATGCTGTGCCAAACTACAATAAACCAAAATAAAGCCATAGATGAAATATTATTTCTACAAATATTCCCCATGCAAGAAAAACGAGAACCGTCTGCCTAAAGCCATCAAGAATATATTAATAGAGGGAGCAAGGATGTTGAAGTATGGCAAGCATAGGGTGGGTGGAAGATCATCACTTTAATGAGGCCTCGGTGAGGATTTTAAGACCTTGATAATACCACTGGGCCCAGTTTCACAAAGCTGCCATAAATCAATAACTTGGCCAATGGGATTGGTTTAAAATTGCCAAAATTGTAAATTCTGCACTTTCCCCCAAAAACCCTCTAATTTACAACAATTTTGACATTTGTAAACTGAAGACATTACTTCATTCCTTAAAGCGATCTAAGTGTTAAGATGATCAAAAGAAATTTTCTTTAAATGTCCTGTTAAGTTGTTTCTTATGATAGGCTTATGACTGTCGTAGCGCAGAAATTGATTTGGAACCAGTGCCGAATAGCATCAGTTCCAAAGCAATTTCTCCACTACGACAGTTGTAAACCAATGTGTAATTTAGCACTTACAATTAACTTAGCCTAAGATCGCTTTGAGGAATGGGGCCCAGCTTTGTAAATTGGCACCCAGTTTACTTACAGAAAAAACTTTCATGAGGTGGGTGGGATTGACTGGTTTGACACGAGAATTAGTTAATTATCATGAAAAGGGGAACCCAATGAGAAGGAGCTAAGTGGGCTGATCAGTGCTGCAGCGGTGCTCAGAGACTGACAGTTGCCTGGTGGAGACCTGGATGCCAGACGAGCTACAAATATTGTATATGGCAGGAGGAGTTTATGGATGCAGTGCTGTGCATTCCGCCTGTCACAGAGCAGAGGAGGCAGTTTGCAGATTGTAAGGGAAGTCAAAAAGCAAATTTTTGGCAGTAATTTCATCCAGACAAACAAACCGTGCCTGCCAAAAGCCACAGTCATTATTCCTTCCTTCTGAAATTGAGCATTAACCATGGTGTCATGTGCAGAATTGGCCCAGTATATCAAAACTGGGGAGTTGAAATGCCTGCTCGTCATTTATGTGAAAGCCCTGTATGTAATTAGTTGTTGGGTAGTGGAGTGACACAAGCTGTAAGAGGAGTCTTCGCGAGCCGCTTCAGGGCCTGCTTGCATGTCGGGCCAGGTGTGCCCCGACAAACACTACTTATTATTCTGTCGGCTCTATTTCTTATTCTCTCGCTGGCTTAACATCAAGCTTTCTGAGTTATCATTCCTTCATCTTAATTCTTGCATTAACAGTTGCATGCCACACATTAGTCTACTCATACTGACTGTCTGTCGTCATTGTATTAAATGTTCTATGTGGATTAACTTGCATAACTTTCCCAGAGTGCTCACTTACAAGGTTGCAGGATAATTTTCTCACTTGTCTAAATAATAACATTTAAAAAATTTGGCTCCTGTTTGCAATTAAATGTTTGTTATAATTTTTATTGTAAAATTATTTTTGTACTATAAATATGAAAGTTAACCTTAATGATTAAACATGTTAAACATGTATCATCTGACTGTCTGTTTAATGTATTTATTTGTGAATTTCAGGTGAAAGGCCCTTCAAGTGCAACATTTGTGGAAACAGGTTTTCAACCAGAGGGAACCTGAAAGTCCACTTTGAACGTCACAAGGCTAAATATCCACATGCAAAGATGAATCCACACCCTCAGCCAGAGCATCTGGAGCGACCTATGCCACTACTGGGGCCATTTGGAATTCCAACAATGCCAACAATGCCAACAATGCCAACACTCCCTACTTCCATGCCTCTACCACTTGGAATGATGACACCGCCAGTTTCTTCATCAATGATGAGCTCACCATCGACACCTCTCAATCTTCAGTCTGCACCACTGATGACACCTCCCATTTCTTCTTCACTGATGACGCCTCCCATTTCTTCTTCACTGATGACGCCTCCCATTTCTTCTTCACTGATGACGCCTCCCATTTCCTCACTACCCTTGACCTCTATGGGGATGCTCATGCCTTCTCCACCTATTCCAGTAGCTCCAAGACCTCCACCTCAAAAACCAGCTGAGCCCACCGAATTAAAACCCAAGGAGAAACATTCTAGTCCACCACCTGCTAGTGAGGCAACTTCTCAGAAAAGCCCACCTGAAGATGTTTCACAGCCAGTCAAGTCTTCCATGGCCAAGGTTTTTCCATTTTCTCTTTCAACGACCAGTGTCCCAAGCACACCAATCATCTCTAGTAGTCCTATGATGCCAAGTCTGCCGTTGCCTAGTCCTTCATTGCCAATGCACCATGTCATGCCCAGCTATAGCTTGCCAGCTACACCAACAAGCTTCCCCTTGCCATCACCACTGGCTCCGAGCCTTCATCTCGGGGGACTGGGCTCACCTTTTGGACCTCTGCCACCACCACCACCGCCACCACAAGCACTATCTCAAGCACCACCACACCCACCACCAGCATCACCAGGAGGGCCATCTGGTGGTCCAACATCGGGTGAAATGTTCAGAAATTCTATTTTGCCAACGAAAACAATCGAACCTAGTGAAGATCTAGAGAGGTACATGGAATGCAGCAAATCTGAAACATCAAAACTTGAAGCACTTGTGAAGAATATAGAGCAGAAGATTACTGATCCTAATCAGTGTGTAATCTGTCACAGAGTGCTGAGCTGTAAATCTGCCCTGCAAATGCATTACCGCATACACACTGGAGAACGACCATTCAGATGCAAGATTTGCAGCCGATCCTTCACCACCAAAGGCAATCTGAAAACCCATATGGGAGTTCACCGATCAAAACCACCGCTGCGAATGATGCATCAATGCCCTGTCTGTCACAAGCAGTTCACCAACCTACTGGTTCTACAACAACACATCAGGATGCATACTGGTGAACCACTGCATGATATGAGCCATGCACCGATGTACAGACCACCAGACTGGACACACAAAGCCCCAGAATTTGGAAAGATGTTCAACCATAAGCCCTTCGACCTCTCTAACATGGGTGAGCAGAAGGAATTGGACCTGAGCAAAAATGGAGCTTATGGTGACTTTATGGATAGATATGGACCGATTGTGCATGATGAGGAGGACAATTTGTCAGAAGACTACAATGATGATGACATTGACATGGATGATGAAGAAGAACTGAAGGAGCAGGAAGATGCCGAGATGATGGATGACCAAAAAGAGCTGTCAGAATCCCAAGCTGATGAACTTACTCAGGGTAACCCACCTAATGAAGGAGAGAGACCTAACTCTTCTTCATCCCAAGCCTCTCCCCGAGAGACATCTAGTCCGACTCCAACTCAAGCTCCATCTTCATCAGGCCCTGAAAATAGAGGTACTCCTGTTATAACTAACTCATTTTCTAGTTCATACTACAATACTTCACTTGCGGCTCTTGAAGAACGGGTGAATGCTATTAACAGCACAACAGCTCAAGCATCATTTGAAAGATTTCGCAACAGCATGGGCCTTGGTCACAGTCCAGGACTAATGGAAAGGTTGCCTCCAAACTATCCACTGTACCAGAATGGACACAGATCACCAGGCACATCCCCAAGAAGTCCGTCAGTGTCCGAGGCTGGTTCTGAAGGAAGTAGCATGAGAGATGAACACAATCATGACTCGTCTGTTCCCTTTGGCCTCCAAATGATGGGCTATGGGGAATTGCACTCTGGATCTGCAGAGAAAAGACACACGACATGTAATATCTGCTTCAAGACCTTTGCATGTAGAAGTGCCCTGGATATCCACTACCGAAGTCACACAAAAGAAAGGCCATATCACTGTGATGTCTGTGACCGGAGCTTCTCCACAAGGGGTAACATGAGGCAACACATACTGACACACAAAATCAGGGACATGCCCAACCAGCCATTGACAGGCAACAGCAGTGATAGTCAAACAGGCTGCACCAAGAGTGAACCCTCATCACCCCGAGCAGAGAGTCCAGCAGAATCTCCTGCTACAGCAGGATCAGAATCTCAACCTAAGTCAGAACCGCCAACTCCAAGCACGACCCCTACAACTACTCCATCTCAGACTCCAAACCCATCCTCAACTCCCAATCTGAGCAATAACAACGATGAAAATCACAATAACAACAACAAGAGTGTCCATAACTCAAGCACTCCTGTTTCTTCCCAGTCCTTGGCCTCAAGTAATCACAACAGCAACAGCAACAGCTCTGATGGCTCCCCATTCTCCCGAAGATCGGGTCCTAAACACCAGTGCATGACCTGCATGAAATGCTTCTCTAGCGCCAGTGCTCTTCAGATTCACACAAGGACCCACACTGGAGACAAACCATTCAAGTGTAATGTTTGTGGCAAGGCTTTCACCACTAAAGGCAATCTAAAGGTTCACATGGGTACCCATATGTGGAGCAACAGCCCTTCCCGAAGGGGCAGGAGAATGTCCATTGAGCCTCCATTTATGTTATCACATGTCAAGGATAATCCATTCCTGGCCAGCTTCCCTCATCGCCCACCAGACTTCTACTTTCAATATCCTCCTTTCATGAATGGCTTATCTCATCAGAAAATGAATGAAATATCTGTAATACAGAGTGTGAATGGTGGTATGAATCACTATCCCCCAATGCATCACTCGCCAATGGGGTTTGGTGTTAAGCACGAACAGAAAGATTCAGGTAGTGAACATGACAGAGAACGTGAACATGACCGAGATCGCGAACGTCATCCAAGTGAACGTGAACGTCATCCAAGTGAGCGTGAACGTCATCCAAGTGAACGTGAACGTCATCCAAGTGAACGTGAACGTCATCCAAGTGAACGTGAACGTGAACGTCATCCAAGTGAACGTCATCCAAGTGAACGTCATCCAAGTGAACGTGAGCGTGAACATCATCCAAGTGAACGTGAGCGTGAAAATCATCCAAGTGAACGTGAACGTGAGCGTGAACGTCATTCAAGTGAACGTGAACGACATCTAAGTGACGGGAGAGGAAGTGAAAAAGACATGGAAATTGGCAGGGAAACAAGAGACAGTGTAGCTAATGGAGGCAGTAGTCCCAGTGAATCGAAACACATTTCATCTTCAGGGGAACTAGATCTGAGCATGAGGTCCTCCTCCTCTGCATCCGCCAACTCCAGTTTACTGTCCTCCCCCACCAGCAAGGAGTCACCAAACGACTCCAGCCCCTACTCATCTCAGGCCTGGCTGTGGAAAGCTGGCAGCTGCCACTTCTGCAACCAGACCTTTCAATCTCAGGCCGCTTTAGAACAGCATATACAGACTCAGCACGTTCCAACCTCCCATGTGTCTGGGACAGACTCTCATAAAGCGCTTGTTGCATAGACCGTGATACCACTAGCTTCGGTGTGTCGTACATATTGTGCTTAGCTAGAAACATTCCAGTGTTAACGTGTGTTGTTGTGTATGAAGCAACTGTAGACATGTGTGCCTCTGTTGAAGGAGGACGAATGAACTATGTGCCACAGTAGACCTGCTGCTTCTGCTTCCGGGCAGTTTCAGGAGGTGCTTGAGACAGACCTGAGTGCTGAACTTGTTGAACTTCTTTCTACATCTTTAGTCATCATATGGAGAGGTTGTGACAATGTGTGACATTTTATTGTTAACTTAGTGATCATTGTGTTTTATGCCGTAAGACTGAAAAGAGACCAAACTGTGTTTTTAACTTTTGAAAAGTGAACATTAGGATTTGCGGCGAGTGAACTGTCTGTGAATACGTCTTCTAACTACTAACTGACATTATCTCACTGAAGCCAGTTCATTGCCGATCGCATTTCAACCCTTTTACAGGGTTCCACTTGTGCTTAGTGTTTCTTGTTATATTTCTACGCAGCATTATTCTACTTAACTTTAGCATCAACAACTATAGAGTAGAGTCTGTGTACTTAACAACTTGTTATATTATTGTCCTTTTGAAATGACATACCTGTAATTATTACCTGTACATAATTTATACATGTTCTAGTCGGATGAAAACATCTAATCACAGAGAAATCAAAACCATTTTTGGTTGTAACTGTTTTGAGAATAGGGATGACATCACTACCTCCCTTTTTGACACTCTTTGGTGTTTGGAGTTAAATATTTGTGTTCATGTGCGGCGAACCAACTTAAGTTTAAACACAATATGATCATTGTGCTTAGTTATATGAACACCTACTTATTTCATTTTATTTTAATTTTGAATCAATTTATCCAAATTGTTGTTTTCTACTTAAAATATTTTGCAATTTTTAAATGCACTTTTGTGGGTCATGGTCAAAATTGAATGTTATATTTGATAAAAAGTTCCCAATTTAGGCCAAATTCAGCCTTTGAAGTCATAATTGCTTGAAGTCTTTAATTTTGGAAATCCATTATTCAAATTGGTAAAATTATATTCTCTGTTCCTATATTATGATCACCAAAGATTTTGTTGATTTTTTTTTCATTTATTCAATATATCGACCATTTTGAACAGCTGTAGTATTAACATGGCTTCGGCAGACCATGTCTATGCAAAAACCAAAGACTTAAGTCAGTCTACTTTGCTTTTGTCAGCTTTTGTTATTTTTTATATCACAGTTTTATTTAGTGTTGCTGTCAAGTGGCAGGTTGATCAATGAATGTTGTCGTGAAAATATTATTTGGACTACTCATCTTGTAAAATGCTAGAAGCTGGTTGGTGCTATGCGGCCATTGCTAGATGAATCCTTACAACTACTTATATATGTTACTTGGCGATGTACTATTTTTCATTCTTGTTAATATTGTTACATGTTCGTAGAATAGTCTTCCAAGGGCACTTGTGTCAAAGTATCAAAAAAGATCTATTTCATTTTCTGTTATAATTGTTATTACAAAAGAGAAATCTTCAGAGAGTAGGTCGAAGTGCCATATTCAATTCTCTGTAGACAAGTAGACCAAATGCTTCTGATGTGTTTTCATAGCTACATTTTGTTTATTTGCTTTGTTTGCCCGAACTGTGATAGTCAATATGAAATCCGTACTTACATTTACAAAAATCGTAGCTTTTCCAAGTCCACATGTCACGAAGTCAACTTTTCACATAATATTATTTCTAGTGTCACATGTAAAAATTGTATCAGTGCTGTGTGGTTTTAAATATGGCCCCGTTCCTCAAAACAATCTTAGTTGTAAGATGATCGTAAGTGATTTTTGAAATAACGTCCTATGGAGTTGTTTCTTATCATAGACCGTAGCCAGAGATCGATTTGGAACCGGTGCCGAATGGCACCGGTTCCAAATCGATCTCTGCGCTACGACATTCGTAAACCAATGTATTTTAGCTCTGACGGTTATCTTGGCATAAATCGTTTTGGGGAACGGGGCCCTGAACTTTCTATCATGAAATTGTTGTTAACACAAATAGAAAAAAAACGTACATGACAATGACAATTTTTTTAGATCGTCTTCTGTTGAGCATTTATGTTTTATCAGTTTTAGACAGTATGTACATCTGACCTCTACGACCTTTGTCGCCCCTCATTAGCCCTGCTAGATATTACTTTTTGGGAAAAAACGTATCTATTTCCTTCTGTACAACGCCTGGATGGCCGTCCAACCAATGAAATCCATAAATACAAAGAGTGTCATTGTGCTCTGATTTACGAAAAAAACATATCACCAGGATCATGTTCGATTTTGGAACTGAAAACAATCGACAAGAAAGACGTTTTATGTGCTTGAAATAAAGAGGCTCTTTTAACTACGCAAGACAAACCATACCTCCGCCACCAATCACTCTGGGCCATTGTTCAAGTTCACATCAGACGCTAAAACATCGGCACAATTTACAGAGCCCCTAAATTTTGTAAATAGTTTGTAGATAATGGTTCATACATTCTGGCTTGACCCTTAGACTGCAAATCTCGACTATGGTTACAACTTATTTCCTCTGGTTATAACTTATTTCTTTTAACTACAAACGTAATTTTAATTTTGAACTTCCAATCTGGGACTGTTGAAAACCTATCCTGTGGTAAAATGTTTAAAGAGCTCTCTGGAGCTCGAGGTTTTCAACAGAACGGAGTGGTCGCTTTACTAAATTACTTTCAGCACTCTAAGGGTTAGCGCGCTAGCGGGCATGTACTCTGTGCTGACTATCTTGTATATGGTTAACTTCAGTTGTGCATCGTTTGACCTTTGTTGACCTTATCCTCATTTAGACCTTAAACTTTGTCTCTTAAAGAGGGAGGGAGTTGTAGAAGATAGCTTTATATTTTGTCATATGAAAAATAAACCATTGTTCACTATTCATTCAATTCGTTGGTGATTTGTTTGCATGACTATAGAAGTATTTAGAGGTTTGTGTAATGAACACAGAAGATGGTTCTAATGGTATACAAGTCTTCCCCTACAATGAATGCGCTGTTGCGATTTATATACAAACAACGTTATCGATCTTAACAATGATTTTTGTTACACCGAAACTTCATTTATTGTACTACAAAGTTATACATCCAAAGAGCCATCTTCCATATTTTCACCTCTTAACCCTTTCAGTGCCAAACTGGCTTAAAACTGACCATCTGGTTCTGTTAAAAACCTATCCTGTGATAATGTGTTTAAAAGAGCTCCTTCGGAGCTCTTTTAAACACAATATCACAGAATAGGTTTTTAACAGCCTATTTAGACTAGAATTTGGATATTGAAACCGACAATTGTTGACCTTGGCACTCGACGGGTAAAGGGTTAACATTAAGGTGGAATTAACATCCGACACTCTGGACACTTTGATTGGACAGAACATCGAAAAGGGAACACCCAAAAATTAAGTTTAAATTTAATTGATGTAAAAGTGTTTAAGAATTATCCTTTACACGATTAATTGGCGAATTATCCTTTCAAAGTGTCTATTGGTGTGGAAATTCTACAGACATCACTGTAAAATCTTAAGTCGTCAGACATTCACATGCGCACACGCACGCACACACACGCACGCACACGCACACACGGATTTAATTGGGATAAGACTAATAGGTTTGCTATTAAGACAATTTAAAAAATAGCATTGTAAAAACTATTTTGTGAAGTGTGATAATGTAGATATATGTAAACAACAAAACAACAGTATTTAATTTGTAACATTCAGAAGTAGTAGCCTTAATGATATTCTGGAAGAAGTCAACTCTTACCCACAAGCATTCATCAATAGTGAAACGTAGTTTACGTGTATTTATAAAATAAATAATATGATAATAGCAATATTAAATCTATTTAATAACACGCACAAATTCATCAGTCAAGGTACTCGTAAAGCCCTGTGTAGGTAAATACATCCATGTACACATGTACTGTTTAAATTTACATATTTAAATATATAACAATTAACAAGAGAAATCCCACCCCACCCTACCCCCTACCCCCAACAACAAACAAAAGAAAAAAACAAACAAGAAAAAAACACCAAACAACAACAAAACCTAAAAAAAAAAACCAAACCCAAACTGTCTGAATGTGACAAACTTTATGGACGATCAACTTCTTTGTTGCACAGTATATAGACGTTTCGGTGTAGATTCTTATATCGTTTTCAAACTAGGATATAGTTAATGTGCAGCAGTATATATGCAGATCATAAGACATTTCAATATATTGAGTTATAGTAATTAACAAAGACAACAAATGGTTAATATATGAGATTAACAAATACAAACAATGAAACTCACTTCTAAAATGCCTCTCGTGTCGCTACTGTGCAATAAATAAGTTGATCATTCATAAAGTTTTGTAACATTCTGTACTCACAACTTCTAAAATGCCTCTCAAACAATTCGCAAACCACCTGATTGTAAACTTACAAGAATGATGTTCATTAAGAATTAAATAATAAATAGTTAACCCTTAAAGCGCTAATCGTAACATTCCGACATCCAAGTTTAATCAAATATGCTCTTAAAAAACTATCCTGTGAATTTTTTTTAAAAGAGCTCTGACAGGAGCTCTTTTAAACAAATTACACAGAATATGTTTTCACTAGCATAATGTGGTAAGTATTAGCTCCAACTAAAATCGATTCAGCACAAGGGTTAAACATTGGAGAAGCAATGGAGCAAATGGAAGGAAGTGTCGTCTTTTTCATTGCATACACAGTTCGTTAAACATTAGTTGCATTTACAATGAAGTCAATTTAAACATGTGAGATCTCCTATGATGAATTAGAAATAATAAAGAAAAATACAAACAAAAATACAATGAAACAAAGTCCTGGTGTATTTATGGCATATTATCAAGTATGAAGTTGTATAGACTGCTACGAACTATACATGATCATTTTCGCAACGATGCAATTTCGTCTTGTCGATATCGATAACAATAACTTCCTTGCTTTTAACAAAACAAGATTTAGGAAACAATATATATCTCTCTCAGCAG
>JAULCD010053719.1:0-12173 GCA_032361085.1 Calliostoma canaliculatum | reverse complement strand
AAGCTGCAGTAGTTATTTTCTGTCACGATAATAAAGGGGTTAGGGTCGGCACCTATGTCGTAGGCAAGGTCAGATAATCTGAACCACAACGTTTTGTTTAAATGGCATTAAAGGTTTAATCACATTTATATATTTTCAAAGAGATATTCAATTCGAAGCAATGCAGAAATAAAAGGTCCATAAATATATCACTGAAATTAGTGATGACAACAGGTGTTCACAAAAAGAGTAAGCATATCCTGCTCTACAAGTAGCACTCGTCATGTACACAACATTTATTAGATTTAAAGTCAGGGTAAATGAATGTGGAGACATACAGAGGTCATAGTATGGGGCGGCATCGTGCGACATATTATTGAAGGCCCTGAATATAATATTATACACCTGGAGTGAATTACTCAACTCTTAAGTGTTCAAGTCTGTTTAGCAAATGTTTTGTTCAGTCGTTCAAAACCGTGTATTTCCAAAGAAAAATAAGTTTGTTTTACAATTCCTAACTCGTTGTGTACTGTGAAATTTCAAAAGAAGAACAATTTATACACACGTTTCTCAAATGAGTGATTGCAAACACATCATGTGCTTGAAATGTTTGAAAAACAAAACAGCCCTTGAATAGATAATGATTCAGACGACAAACAAACCATGTGCTTGAAACTGTGTTTTTGATGACTTGTAATTACGTTGTTTATTTTTGAAAATAACACGATCTTCACAACCCATGACAACATAATGTCCCCATACTGCGATTCCTATCGTATTTGTACCAGGGCACTTCCACTTAACATGTCTTCGGCGAATTTGGAACTTAGTAAAACGTTTAGTTTCACCAACATATGAATTTTTTTCTCGTGGGTCCCCATACACAAAATAAATTTTACTTTGAAACGAAGCAACGCTCCTTCTAACTCTATTTCCTGTTATAGAGTGAATGTAGAGCTTGGGGCCATGACCCCATAAAATTTTTCCAGGTATGAAGTGTAAAGGCCCAGGACTTAGCTTTTTTTTAAAACGGAGTAATGTGTTGATTTTGGGGGAATTTAGATTAATTACTTTTATCTCATTTCTGGTCGCAAAATACAATGTTTGATTTGCTAGATTTAAACAGAATCCCATGACATAACATTTAATTTTTAGTACTATTTCTGATTTTAGTCCATTTAAACATATTTTTTTGAGTACAGACTGCTCTTTCTTTCTGCTGTGAAGATAGTAAAACATGTTATCTTCGTAATTGTACGAAATGTGTGCTTGTACAAAAGTAAAGTTGTGCGGAGAAAGTTCGACGAATTGTTTGGACTGTTGATTGAAGACATATATCCTGCATGCACCACTAGGTTGTCTCCGGTAGCCCATCAGCACTCTGTGTCCAGGAGGTGCATCTGGTGAAACCATCCTCGGTTTAAGTAAACAGGGACATTTAGCTGTTGGTGACGTGTTACAAACTGAATCCACTAAACTTGATATTGGAGCACGACTGGGATACGTGGTTGGAGATCTTTTAGTTGTTTTGATATGAGCAAAAGATGTTTGAAAATCCTCAGGGAGATGTACGTATGCTGCTAGACCATTTTCCCCCTTCACAACCACCATTGTAGAACAGCTTTGTTCCTCTGTGTTTGCTACAGCACATTCCACAACAGTTAGGCACTGGCTGTCACTCTGGTTTAGTGTAGAAAGTTTCATCAACTGTAATTGTTTACTCATGCTTTCATCTCGTGTCCATCTGAACTGCCGAATACTGTTGTCTGTTGACGGTAGACGTTCTTTCTTGTAGACCTTCAAATTACTTGTCTGTTGTAACATAAACTCACCATCAGGAAACTTAGTGTTCATTGTGTAAGTTTCAGCGTTGTTTATCAAGATAAACATATTCAGACACCAACACGATAACCTGTACATAGTTAATTCACAACGTCTTCCACCATTAAAGTCAAGGGATCTTATTAAGAAAACACACTAGTCCGGCAGAATATATATATATATATTCCACTAGGCCAATGGGTTCGGTTTACAAGTGACAAAACTGTCGGGAACCAGGAACTTTCAAAAGCATACGCATTTTTTTTTTGAAAGTAGTTAGTTTACGCGAAATTTCGCATTTGTACACCCTACTCAGTGTCGCAGTAACATGTTTACCGCGGCTGACAAGGTTTAGCTTTTAGTCGAGAGATTTGCGATTTTACAAATCAGTGAGTGCTTTGGTGCGTGACACCATTTGTACAGTATTTTAATTATCTGAAGTTAAACCTCGTCACCCAGTTCGCTAACCACTGTATTATTTCAAACTAATGAATAGAAGATGAGTGACAGTGTTTTATCAGAATATAAAAGAAACAACAAGGTTAGGCAAAGCCTATCCTGGATAATCTATGCTAAGACGTCTTTGTTACTCTTTGATGTATACCCCGGAAACATTCGCCAGGATCCTGTTGATTAGGAAGTTTCATCATTGTCCCTATCATCCAATGAAAGGCTTAACACAGGAATCCTTTTGCAAATTTCAAACTAATCAGAATCGTTCTTTCAAACAAGTTAGGCGTCAATGAACATTCAACATGGCGGCCTCCTACTCTAAAGCCTGCAATATAGTTAAAGTAAAGCAATTTACAACACATCAAGTGACAGCTATCGAAATGGCGTTTCCTAAATTTTGATTCACATAACTCACAAAGATTGCTTTGCAAGGGCGCGGCCATTGTTGTTAGTGAGAGTTCCGTTACTTTAACGGGCAAAGAGGTGCCATATACCGACATGTAATGTGAATCGACAAAATCCTGACGAATGTTTCCAGGGTATGCATCATTAAGTAACGGAGATGTTATAGCATGAATTATCCAGAACGGGCAAAGTCAAGCCTGTTTGTTTGTGCGACAGCTCTTTTATATTCTAATAAAACGGTTACAAGTTCTCTGTCTTGCCTAGCACAATTCAAAATTA
Source organism: Calliostoma canaliculatum (assembly GCA_032361085.1). Lineage (NCBI taxonomy): Eukaryota > Metazoa > Mollusca > Gastropoda > Trochida > Calliostomatidae > Calliostoma > Calliostoma canaliculatum. The sequence continues at coordinate 9,236 of JAULCD010053719.1, read as the reverse complement.
AGTGCACTTTCACTGGAAAAAATGTATAGATACTATTTAGCATATTTCCATGGGTTTGATTAGATTTCTCATCAAATCGCATTGAAATCCGCTGAATAATGTCTACACATTTTTCTAGTGTTATATTGTATAAAACAAAATGTTTTCAGTCATAAGTGTAGAATGTCTCACATTTGACCATACTGGTAAATGCCAATTGGACGATACTTTTTGACTGCTTCGACCAAGGTAAAAGAGCACACAAATATTCATCTTTATTTAAAAGCATCACATCAACTCTAAATTCTTGACACATGCATACACACATAACCAGCTATAAACGAGATGTAAAACATACAAACTATTAAGTTATTGCATCAAAATTCAACACATGTTTACAGAGTTCAGCCTGACTAACTCTCCAAAGTCAACTATACGAATTAAACATATCAACCTGACAAATGACACAAAGGTCAGTCTAACTAATTACACAGATATCAACCTTAATAAGTACACAGAGGTCAAGCTGACTTAATTACACAGAGGTTGGCCTGAATAATTACACAGGTCAAGCTGACTAATTACACTGAGGTCAGCCTGAATAATTACAGAGCTCAAGCTGACTTATTACACCAAGGTCAACCTGACTCATTACACAGAGGTCAACATGAATGATTACATAGTTCAAGCTGACTATTTACACAAAGGTCAACCTGACTAATTACAGATACATGTAGGTCAGCCTGAATAATTACAGAGGTCAAGCTGACTAGTTACACAAAGGTCAGCCTAAATACTTACAAAGGTCAACTTGACTAAGTACACAGAGGTCAGCCTGACTACACAGAGGTCAGCCTAAATAACTACAGAGGTCAACCTGACTAAGTACACAGAGGTCAACTAGAATAATTACAGAGGTCAAGCTGACTAATTACACAGAGATCAGCATTACTAATTACACAGAGGTCAAGCTGAATAATTACACAAAGGTCAACCTGACTAATTACACAAAGGTCAACTTGAATAATTACAGTGGTCAACCTGACTAATTACATAGAGGTCAGCTTGAATAATTACACAGAGGTTTCGGCATGTGCGCTTGTGCGTGTTAATGGGGATACATTCAGTTTAAGTACATGTATACTCAGCAGCAAAAGTTCCAGTGGCATACTTTTTAGGATAATGTTAATTCATTTAAACCAAAACCATAAACACACGTCCACAATACGGTAGTAGAACGTAAAATCGCATCTTTGAAGTGCCTGTCTTAAATTAAGTGAAATTGACTTTGCACATGCAATTTTGTAGAAAACAAGCAAGTCTGTTGGTTTTAAAACATAAATTGTGGAGATACTTTTTCATTGTCGAAAAAAGAATCGTTCAGGATTTCTGAAAATGACCGATGGTGGACACTTGAAATGCTCTAAGCCGAAACCGCATATCAACTTAATAGTCGTAGGAACGCCATATAAAACATGTGGCATCGACATCAACAAACTTATTACGCGAGATATCGTTCCTGCAGTGGCCGACCAACGGTAACGACAAAACTAAATACGCACCTTCCAAACCGCTTTCAACCAGCAACAGTCACGGCAACAACAATACCTGGCATAAGGCGAATATCGTCACAAACCGAACGTCAATGCTACTACGAGATCATTTCGCGACGTCCTGGTATTAAGGTGAGAACGTTGATTTTAGCTCTGCAACATTTACATGGCGTTTCTTTCAGACATTTCCTATCCTTCATTACAGTTAGCATTCACAAACTAGATGTTTGTTCTGTACATTTAATATATTTGACTGGCATTGGGGTTGTTATGGTTTTTTTCTATAACACTATGAAAGGAGTACAGGAATGTTTGTTGCTGAGTATACTTAAACCTTAGACAGCTAAAGTGAGGTTAGTAGGAATTACAATATGACCACACTGTGCTGTTAAAATCTATACAGTAATAATATGTTCAGAAAAATCAATTATTGGAGCCTTCTTAACTAGGGGTATCCTGGGTAACGACAGGGCAATTACTCTCGCTATCGCAACGTAACGTTGCGATCGCGAGAGTAATTGCCCTGTCGTTACCCAGGATGAAGTTAACAAATTACAACTGATCTATGCTTCAAAACGGTGTTAGGACCTACGCTGAAACGTCGTCATTGATCCCCTCCTATAAATATACTTTCTGGATTCTTTTGGATCAATGTCTTGTATAACTATACTCAATGTGATTGATTATTACTCTACGACGTCATCGCAGTTGTTGGGGTTTTAAAGTCATAGTGACGGCAGGGGGCGTTGTTTTGACATGACAACGGCTATACCACGTGCGAGAAACCAGTTATACTATATTCAAGGCAAACATGCCGTGTAGAGTAGTGTACAGCTGCATTTTATACCAAACTATTAGAACTCATGGTAACTCATGGTAACATTTGATTGGTTTAATTAAGAAGTCCAACACTTGATTTAGGGACCGGTCATTTATTACAGGGGGAATTCAGGGGAGGGTCACCCCAAATTAGGACACTCTTGCGGGGAGGGTTATTATAAAAAATACACAACTTTTGGGAGGGTCATGCAGAAATGCTATTTTTGTGGGAGGGCCATATCAGGGCTTCATTGATAGATGGAAAAGTATTACTGAAGAAGTGATTAACTAAATGATAAAATCCCCTGGTAATCAGTATTGATTATCTTTTAAACAACAGACAGTATGACTAACAGTGGATATGTAGTATGTACATGTGGTGATAAAGGAATGCTAAGTTAAACTATGTAAACAACTTGTGTGCATTGCGAAAGTACAATGAGACATTTCGCGTATTTATAAACATTTGAATTTAAAATAATATAGAAAGCATAATTTGTCAATGTAACATTTTATTTTTTAAATAAATATTTTAAGCGTCGATCTCGTCACAAAATGAAATAAAACAATACTAAATCAACTAACATTATTCTGCTAGGCCCCATTCCGCAAAACGATCTTAGGCTAAGAGGATCGTAAGTGCTAACTATAACATTGGTTTACGAATGTCGTAGCGCAGAAATAGCTTTGGAACCGGTGCCGAGTGGCACCGGTTCCAAAGCGATCTCTGCCTACGACAGTCGTAAACCTATAAGAAGAAACAATTTAACAGAGCATTGTTTCAAAAATCCCTTACGATCAACTTAGCCTAAGATCGTGTTGAGCAACGGGGCCCTGGTCAACAAATGAAAACATGAGATCTGAAGTTAGCATATATGGTCTGAATAAATTAAATTGCATTGGGCCGATGGAAGTGCTTTACAAATGTTAATCGCCGTTAATGGCTGCAATATTGCCCAAACGGCGTAAAACAATAACTCACTCACTCACTCACTCACAAATGTTAAAATCTTTGAACATTTCTGCAAACAACTGTGTTGGAATGTACAACGTATTGGCATTTGTGAACCAAACTTCCGACCCAATGAATATTGCACAATGAAAGTAATATCAGTGGAATAATCAGTGTGTAAAACTCACATCAGCAGCATTGTTTTAACCCTATTGCTTATAATTCTGTTTATACAGAAACAGTCAGAAAATAATTTTTATAATATAGAATTATTTAATCAGTTGTCAAAGTGATTTTTGTAAATAAACAGCAACTCCAATAACATAAACTGTTGTTCCCCAGTGATTAAATAAATTCCTAACATTCAACATTTTGGTTAAAACCAAAGCTCGCCTTCAGGCAATACATATTTTTAGGGCGTTTAAAACTGATATGACATATATTTATCATACCCTAGTTCCACAAAAAATACTCAAATAATCAACAACGACACCAACAACAACAACAAAAAACAATAAAAACAGCAACAACAAAAATAGGATGGTTCCCCAGTGATTAAATAAACCAAGAAATAAACAATTAAATAAATAAACAAATAAATAAATTGATTCCTGTTCAGATATTCCACACGAAACAGTTGATATTAAAGTAAATACCAGGTCAAAGTTACAGGTCTGCCAACTCTCACGCATTTGGCGTGATAATCAGGCTTTTGAAACCAAATCACGCTTACACACCCAAGACCCAAATTATCACGCCAAAAATCAATTTTAAACGCTCAAATACGTTTTACTGAATTTTTGTATGTGCTTGTTTTATCGCTCTGGACCCCGTTTCTGAAAGCGATGTTAGTGTTAAGACGATTGTAAGTGATTTTTGAAACACTATCTTGTGGAGTTGTTTCTTATCATATGCTTACGACTGTCGTAGCGTAAACATCGATTTGCATCGAATGGCACCGGTTCCAAATCGATTTCTGTGCTACGACGGTCGTAAGACAAATGCTATAGTTTATCACTTACGAGCAATTTAGTCTAAGATTGCTTTTAAGAACAGGGGCCTGGAGTCAACTGGAATCTACTGCTCTTGACTCCGGTTTCTCTCACCTACCCTACCCTAAAAGTTGACAGCCCTGAAATGAACGTCTCTCATGTCCCTGTAAACCCCACCTTGAATATCTGATTAAATCCTCCAAAGTCTATGTATTTGGTGTCTGCAGGGTCCAAGGTCATGGCGTACCTCGTCAGCTCTGCGCCGTTCACGAAAATCCCCACGTCGCCGTTTGTGAAGACGAACCTGATGGTAACCCGGGTGTTTTGAGGGAAAAGAGACGTAAGTGTTTTGCTGTAAGGGACAGTTTTGGCGTCCTTCGGTTTGTGTGACAGACTGAGATATGATGTAGTTATCTGTACAATCAGAATGTACAATTGAGATCCGTCCTTTAAGCTAAAGCCACCCAAATAAATTAGATAAGTGCCAGTCCCAGTTTCTGCGACAACAGATACTCCAGTTCCCGGCACAATAGGCCTAACAACACTGACCTCAAACCTAACTGAGGGTCCAGGAAATTTCACACAGCCTGGCTCGATGATGCTCCAGTTTCCCTCGTTATAACACGACCCCTTTGACAGCTGGGACAGGAGAGTGTAGCCCGGAACACAACTGTCCAGAGTCAGGTTTCCTGGTACAGCCCCTGCTCCGTGAGGAAACACGTAGTGGCGACAGTCTATTCCGTAGTACAACCATCCTGTCTGTGCAGTTCCTGTTGTCAAGGACTCCGAGTGGAGTCTGCACGTGCTGGTTGAAGGGTTGTAGGTGATAAGTTGACAGGAGGCATTCTGGGAACATCTGGAGATGCAGGTGAGTCTGTCCACGTTGGTGGTTGAAGTCAGAAGCATGTCATTGAAGAGTTTGTTGTCCAGTTCTGGTATTGAATGAAACGACTTTACAAGACAGGTTCCATCACAGAGAACGTGTACAAACCACAGAGTAACCAGAGACAAAAGAACGTCAAACATGTTAAGCTTCACGTAAACACGTCCGGTGTGTTCGCTGGAGAAAGTTGAAGTACTTGCATCTTATACAGACTCGTGACTGACTGACGTAGCGATATATTGACCCGTCGTCTTTTGTTCATAGATATTACAGTATAAAAACCATACTATTTTACAACTTTTATGTTATATTTAGGATCACACTATTTTATTATTTATATTCGGGGCACCGTTCCTCAAAGTGACTTTAGGCTAAATTGATCGTAAGAGATAAAATAGGACATTGGCTTACGACTGTCGTAGCGCAGAGATCGCTTTGGAACCGGTGCCATTCTCCACAGGACATTATTTCGAAAATCACTTACCTAAAAATCACTAGCCTAAAATCGCTTTGAGGAACAATGATTATCCCGGAGTGAGAGGTGTGCTCATTGACGGATGTTGAAGTAAATCAACAGTCACTGTGTATTTGATTTTCTTGCTCGATTGACTTCGACACAAAGTTCAGGCGCCCGTTTCACTAAGTTATCTCAAGGCTAAGACGTTTTAAATGGTATTTTAGCGCTCTCGTAACAAGAGCGCTAAGATACATTTAAGACATCTGAGCTTGTTAAGAGTTTTGGCGAACAGAATATTGCCCAAGCTTCTCAGTTCAATAGAAGTGTTCAACTTTTGTCAGATCGATCTTAGCTCACGGTAACTTTGTGAACGATCCTTTAATCGAAGACCAATCTCACACAACCATCATTCAGGTTATGCATGAAATGTGTCATTGTGATAGTCAAATAAAATAGATGAAATTAGAAAACTAACTTTTTTAGGTATAAGCATAATGCTTTAAAACTGAAACCACCCGTCTGTGAACAAACGTCCAGGGACCCGTTCTACAAAGCCACCTTAACCCTTACCATGCGGCTCCCGGAAATATCCGGGTCAGGCTGTTAGCCTGACCCGGATATTTCCGTGAGCCACAGGGACAAACAGGCGACAATGTTGAGTGAGGCACTAAGGTTAACCCTTAACATTTCGAGACACGCCGCTCACTCTCCCAAATTATGCCGCACGGTAAGGGTTAATCTAATATCGATCTTAGTCAATGTTCTTACATGGCTTCCACCACCACGTGTAAACTGAACACTGAAGACAGCTAAACATACACATTCAAGTGTCACAAAGATCTCGCGAGGCTGATACATCTTGATGAACGTTAGAATGTCTTACACTTGCGATAGCTTGGTGGATCGGAACCCTTGTGCATTTCTCTTAGTGCACCATAAAAAATGTTTACACAAGAAAAAAATCTATAGAAACTATATCGATTTTTCATTGGAAATCTTATCAAAGCAATGGAAATTCGTTAATCAATTTCTATACATTTTTCTCGTGTTTAGAATTTAATTTAATTTAATTTAAAACTTGGCGTCTAATGAGACAAAGGTTCATTTCCATATATTGAGTTTGGTTGATTGAGAAAACTCCGTTTCCTTAAAAAAAGCGAGATGATGAGAATGTTTTTCAAATAAATTAAAATATTATTACAAGTGAATATGTGAATAGTCTCAGAGGTTTAATGTCACCTTGTTTCAGGCCAGGATACCTTCTTGTTAACAGCAGTGTGAACCAGTTCTTTTAGGGACATTTAAAAGTGATGGTACATAACTCAATATTTCTTCTATGTCGACATCTGGTGTGTTAGTAAGTTAACAACGTTTCGGGACATATGCTTGCTCCTTCATCATCATGATGAAGGAGCAAGCATATGCCCCGAAACGTACTTACCAAAAGTTGACATCCAGGCATCGTTGAACTTACCAGAAGTTGACATCCAAGAAATCCTGAAGCAGTGTAAATGTTTCAAACATATGCAAGAACAACAAGTTATTGATTCAAACTTCAACAAAATTTTAATATAAATTTAGGCAAAATTTATGTTAAACAAATTTTTTTTAAATGACTTAATAACTTAATCATTTATTGTACAAAATTACACATAAAAAGAAAAAAAAGTTCAATACAAGATATAGACAAATTTAGCGATAGATCCATTTGCACTCTTCGAGTAAATCTATTAACATCTGAATTACCATGCTCATACACAATGCATGACTCGGTTTTGTTTCACTTACAAATCGTAAACGCTGTATAAAGTACTTTTCTCGAATTGTATACTGTGCAGTCAAGTGTCTCCCATTTTCATGCAGCGATGCTAATCAAGATTCGGTTTTGTTTGTATGGTGATTTGATTTAATTGCCGTGTTTAAAAACAGCCCCTGTTCCTCAAAGCGATCTTAGGCAAAGTTGATCGTAAGCGATTTTTGAAACAATGTCCTGTGGATTTGTTTCTAATTATAGGATTACAACTGTCGTGGCGCAGAAATCGAATTAGAACCGGTGTCAAATGACACCAAAGCGATCTCTGCGCTACGACAGTCGTAAGCCAATGTTATATTTTAGCACTAACGATCGCTTTGAGGAACGGGACCCAATATCATAAACTTAGTAAAATTACATTTTGTATTTTTGGTTTGTAGACGGCATTACAAGACAGGTTTGTTTGAAAAGTGGATATAGATTGTATGTTGTGAAGTTAAGTGTTTCTTGGTGCAAGACGTGTTTATGTACTCATACAAATTTCCAAAATCGATTCACCTTATTGTGTTTTGAATGTAATTGTTAACTGATGCATAAATATAATTTGCACTGTATATTTTGGGATGTCACTGTTTTATTTGTTTTGTAAACCAGAAGTAAAATGGTGTATGTAAATTAATCTTTCTGAATGGTTAGTTCGATTCAAACAATTCAATTAAGTAGACTGTCTCAGGTGTAGAGCCCGAGACTGCTGTCGTCATACAACTTTACAAAGTACGTGTCACTTGTTCAACAGGACCCAGGGGCCCGTTTCAGAAAGCACCGGTTCCAAATCGATCTTTGCACTACGACCATCGTAAGCCTATGATAAGAAACATTTCCACAGGATATCGTTTTAAAAATCACTTACGATTATCTTAGTCTACGATCGCTTTGAGGAACAGGGGCCCGTTTTACAAAGACGTCATAACTTTACGACCTCCTAAACCATGTCACTGGGTTTATGGATTTGGTTTACAAATGCAAAAACAACTCGTTGTAAACTGTGCACTTTCCAGAGAAAAACTTGGGTTCCTCAAAGCGATCGTAGACTAAGATAATCGTAAGTGATTTTTAAAACGATATCCTGTGGAAATGCTGAGTAGCACAGGTTCCCAAGCGTTATCTGCGCTACGACAGTCGTAAGCCAATGTTATATTTTAGCACTAACGATCAAATTAGCCTAATATCATTTGAGGAACGGAGCCCAGGTTTAGCCCATTTTCCACAGAAAGTCCATGTTACTGAGCCAAAGGGTTTTGTTTACAAATACCAAACTTGTTGTAAAATGAGCAGTTTCCAAAGAAAAACTTTTTTTTTAAATTGCACAGTTACAGACAATTGCAACAAAGAAAACCCGCTGGTCCAGTATGTATTAAAGCACGGGCGATGGTTCCCGACCAATGAGGTTGTACAATCTGGTCTCATGTTGTACATTTACTGACAATGTACTAAAAAGACGAAGTACATGTGATTAAAGCGTGATAAAAAAAAGTCAGTACTTTATCGGGATATAAAAGGACTTCCGCAGGAATAAAGGGCTCAATGGCTCGGCTTTGCTGCGTCCTTGGTTTGTGCAACAGTCTTATTATATCTGGATAAAGTACTGTCAGGAGTACTCCATCTGATACAGGGGTACTCAATCTGATACAGGATTACTCCATCTGATACAGGATTACTCCATCGGATACTTGAACTGCAGGTCTTGAGCATCATACGAGCTGTGTCACTCTTCATGTTGTATGTGTTTTCCGTTGTTTGTTTGTTTGTTTGTGTGTGTGTGTATATATATATGTATGTGTGTGTGTG
>JAULCD010053608.1:0-11340 GCA_032361085.1 Calliostoma canaliculatum | reverse complement strand
AACAAGATAGTTGAACACGTCCAACTGTCCATAGAAGACTGTTTCCATTACTGGGGTTCTCTTCTTCCTTCCTCGACTGTTAATATCCTCCACTCCCTGGGACAGGATGTACTTGACCACGTCTAGCTTTCCATCCTTACAGGCCTGGTGTAAATTGATGTCACGGTTCCGAAGCACGAGCTCGGACTCTGAAATAAGAGTTATTTGGTTTATTTATAATAAGTAAAAGAATCCTTGGGATGATTGTTCATTTTATGCTTTCCAATTCATCACAAATAGATTTTTGCCACATGTAAAGCTAATTTAATTTAGAGCAGTGTTTGAAGTGTTTCTGTTTACATGTGGGAGTAAAATTAAATATATTACAGATGCAAGACGTGCTATTTTGTTTCAATTTATAGAAACAGAGGCTAAGCTATTAATGCCAGCTCAATTTTAATAACTTTGCATATTAACAGCATAAGAGTTAATTGGCAGTGACATATGATGCTGGAACTCTGTAAATGCTGATCTTGGCGGCGAGGCTGTGCGTAAAGGAAGTAGGGTTATATTTCTAACAGCACTTCATATTTAGTTTTGAGAGATATGTTCTATGAAGTGATCGCTACAGCCCCGTACTGCGTTTTGGCTTTATTATGGAAATTTATATCAGCATGGGTCTGAAATGTGAACATACCGGTCTGTAAATTATGATATCTAGATTGTGTGGGAGGTTGTTAACATCATGTGGGAAAAAGAGATAACATCTCACGAAATCTTAGATTTTTAAAAAATAGAAGCTGGTTGTATGGTGGGTGTTACATGAGGACAGGGCATGCTTACTCTTAGCTAAAACAAGGTGCCATCACTGAACTTCGGCGCTTCATCCACACCACTTCTGTATTTATATTGCCAAAATGTCAAACAGATTCTGTCCGGACATATAGTGATTAAGAACTTAGGGGGTAATATTGTTATTTACCAGGCCTAGCAGACGCTGAAATTCAGGTATATGTCAAAAAAATAAAACAAATATTTTGCCAATTGTCTTAATGTCAAAGAAAATATATTTTAAATTTACCTCTCAAAATAGATCACAGAATGTGGGGTGAAAATATACAAACAATGATTACACCCTGCATTGTGTAAATAATACATTGTTACAAATAAGTATCGCCAGTAGCATAAACCTATCTGCGCGTGCATTTCATGGCAATAGATGGACATGCAGTCTCAAGTTAGTTGCATAAAACCACCCCTGTGTCATCTTGCAATAATTGTATGTCAAACTTCGATCAAGGTTTTCAAGTAGCATTAATAATACCTCCCAACTTCCAAAACGTCACTTAATTAGAGATAAATTAATCACGAGTATTAAACTGTTGAACACTTTGTCATCACAACGCTACATTGCTAACACACTTAATATCAACTAAATTATGGTAAAAATGGCACTGACATCAAACATTTGGCGCATCTGCACACCGTCATGGCGGTGATCATCATAGGTCAACTTCTTAGTCCCAAGACCACTTCATCACAGTTCAGGGACAGTGAGACTCTTTAGTGGCAGCCAATATCCCAGGTAATGACGCTATTAACAATGAGCGTTAATGAATCAACCCATACATCACCATCAATACATATAACTCGTGCCGTCATCTCCATACATCGGTAATGAACTCCACGGACTGTACTAAACTCCATAAGGGTATTTGTTAGCATCTCACTGACTATACTGAACTCCATAAGGACATGTGTTAACATCTCACTGACTGTACTGAACTCCATGAGGACATGTGTTAACATCTCACTGACTATACTGAACTCCATAAGGACATGTGTTAACATCTCACTGATTATACTGAACTCCATAAGGACATGTGTTAACATATCACTGACTATACTGAACTCCATAAGGACATGTGTTAACATCTCACTGACTATACTGAAATCCATGAGGACATATGTCAACATCTCACTGACTGTACTGAACTCTACGAGGGCATGTGTTAACATCTCACTGACTATACTGAACTCCATGAGGACATGTGTTAACATCTCACTGACTGCACTGAACTCCATGAGGACATGTGTTAACATATTACTGACTATACTGAACTATATGAGGGCTTGTGTTAACATCTCACTGACTGTACTGAACTCCACGAGGGCTTGTTTTAACATCTCACTATCTGTACTGAACTCCATAGGGTATGTGTTAACATCTTACTGACTGTAGTGAACTCCATGGGCGTATGTGTTAACATCTTAATGACTGTACTGAACTGCACCAGGACATGGGTTAACATCTTACTGACTGTACAGAACTTTATGAGGGCATGTGTTAACATCTCACTGACTGCACTGAACTCCATGAGGACATGTGTTAACATTTCACTGACTGTACTGAACTCCATGAAAACATTTCTTAACATCTCACTAACGTTACTGAACTACGTGAGGGCTTGTGTTAACATCTCATACATGTGTTATCATCTTACTGACTGTACTGAACTCCACGAGGGCATATGTTAACACATTACTAACTGTATTGAACTCCTTGAGAGTATATGTAAACATTTCACTGACTGTACTGAACTGTATGTTGGCATGTGTTGATGTGTAATTTAAGGCGTAAATGAGGCTCAACTGAACTGTATGAGGAAATGTGTTAACATCTCACTGACTGTAATGAACTCTATGTGGGTATGTGTTAATGTGTATTTCATGGCAGAAATGAAAGGAGTAGGCTCAACATCAGTTGACTGATGAGTCTTGGATTTTTCGGACAGAGAGTATTGAACTCCATGAGGGCACGTGTTAACATCTCTCTGACTGTACTGAACACTATGAGGGCTTGTGTTACACCTCACTGACTGTACTAAACTCCACGAGGACATGTGTTAATATATCACTGACTGAACTGAACTCCTTGAGGGGCATGTGTTAACATCTCACTGACAGTACTGATCTACATGAGGGCGTGTGTTAACACCTATCTTATTGTACTTAACTCCTTGAAGGCATGTGTTAACATCTCACAAACTGTACTGAAGTCTATGAGGGCATGTGTTACATCTCAATGAGTGTACTGAATTCCATTTGTTATGTGTATATCACAGGCTGAAGTGGAAGGATTAGGCTTAATATCACTTGACTGATGAGTCTATGTTTTGTTTGCACTTTTCGGATATACAGAAAAAAAGTGAAAGGGTTTACAATGCTTACATCGAAGAAGACGATCGTTGTGGTTGATAAATTAAGGTCTAGGGAGGATTTAATGAAAATAGAAGACTTGATCTGCTTGTTATGGGGGAAAGCACTTTAACCGGAGTTTGTTACAGTAATAAGATATTTATTATGAGGGTCTGGTGAGGACAGGATATCACGGTTATTAGAGGTCATAGACAAAGCAGTCACCCAGGGGCATTGACGTGTTTAATAACTATCTACATGCATTTACTACACATTTACCATATGCATTTACTACACATCAAATAATAACATTGGTTACGCGAAGAATTTGTCCCCGTAAAATAAACGTGCCCCTGTGACATAACTGAAATACATTTGAAAAACCTGTTGTCCCCAAATCGCTCATTGCCATTTTTGGAAGCTAGACCTTTTTTATAGACATATTTCCTATACATCGAACAAAATCATCAATATAGCATGTACACCACGACCACTAATCTACTGTTGGTACAGTAAAAATGAGTGAAGTATGTATACAACCTGCAGGTGAACCTTTACTGTGTCCAGTGGAATGCCGCTGCTTGTCAGTAAATCCTATAGTTCGTCTCTGGTTCCATTCAGTAACTTCAGAAACGTTCAGATTCTCAGTAACTTTCCACAGGTTTCTTTAACATCGACTGTAACCAGACCTTTGGTTCTGGATTGTATTCTTCGATGACATTTGTGATCTGCAAGTGTTGTATTGGGACTCCATAGATAACATGTGAGATAGTTCTCGTCAAAGACAGCTGAATTGCACTGTTCAATACTTTTACAGATTTGTTCACACATCTTTGGGCCAAACAGTCCAACGTATTTGTGTTCATAAGTTGTTCCTACCTGGCAAATGCAGAAATACATAACTGTAAGGACAGAGCACACGTCTATTGACTGTAGGTCCATGTTGTATGAATCGTCTCGGAGTTATTTTATAACTATAACAATACTTTTCTGAAATATGCACGATTTGTGTTTAAACTGCCTTCCCTATTGTTAACTCGTTCATCCTGAAGTAAGTAACCCGGTGGGGTTTCCGGGGAGTGTCTTCGGGCATTGGAAATAATCGGACCCCAGTAACCCCATGCTTGACGTACAAGCCGGCTAAAATAAAGATATTTTGCTGTAGTTTTTTTTTCTATCAGTCTTATTTTCTCATCTGCTACTCCCTCGGTGTGCCTCAGGTACACCACATGGCGATATAGTTAAAATATTGCTGTAAGCCAGGTAAAACTCTATTTCACTCACTCACTGACGGAAGTTAATCAAATGTTGATTAAAATATGTTGTAAAAAATATATTTTGACATTCGATTCCAAAGAATAAAGTATAGAATTTTCTAAAACAACACACTATGTTAACCCATTAACTTTAGTGTTCATGTTGCCAGTAATATTTGATGTGAAATCCAATTTTATATATTTTCGTCTTCCTTGGAAAAAAGTTGAAATCGTTTTGATCGATAGCTAAAACAATGCACATAAACAACCAACATCTTGAACAGGTTAATACAATATATGGCACAACATTTCTGCTGACGTCATCCGGCAATTAACTTTTACACTGCTGAAAAGGGTTAAATATATTTTCAAACTGTGACCGCCTTGTGCTGGTAAAATATACATCTGTTCAACATGTACACAGACACAGTGTACTGACTCTGAGCAAAATATTATTTTATAAAATCTTTCTTTTTAATCTGGGCGAACCCAAAACCTACCTTTCTTGGCTTTCGATTCAGAAGCTCTAACCTAAACACTACGATATTAAGGGACCTGTCATTTATTATAAAGATAGGTAAGTCGGATTTTTGTGGAGCCGACATCTATTGACATGTACTGACCCTCCCCGCATGCTTGTCACAATTTTAAATTGTCCTTCCCTTAAAATTACGATTATAAACATGACCCTCCATAAAGATGTGCCCTATTGTTGCATGACTTAGGGAACAAAGAACAAATGTTAACATCCATTAGGAGAATGAGTTGATTGTTTATTCATGTGGGTCTCGTGACAAAAATGAAATATCACAGCAAAAACCTTGACAATATAAACAAACACAACTTTTGCATCCAGAGTGAAATGCACAAGTCTGTTGCTTTAAAAAGAGCCTTAATTTGTTTATTGTATATTGTTAATTTCAGACTTGCTTACAGCATAATGGCTTTGTCGTATCAGCATGAATGTATCATTAATAATTCTGTTTTCCTACTATACATAGAACATATAGGGTCCTGAAATGAGATAAAGTATGCTAAGCTATACGTATTATATGAACTCCTTTCAAAACACAGAATGAGAACATTTAATAACGAGACAACACATAAACCAAAAAAACTATATTTGCTTAAGCACTGATGAAACACAAAGACTATTGGTTACTTGTACACATGCCAAAACAGGTGTAAAATGTGCAATTTCGAAAGGACGTTTACAACAATGTTGACAATTGAAAACTAAATATTTCAATCAGGTAAATAATACCCAAAGCTTAATTATTTTAGCCTTCATATGTTAATGCATCTTTATTATCGACTAAATATAGGAAGACAAATGGCTCGAAGTAAGTGGTCACGGGGCTGAATGTGAGTTGTAAAGTGGCTAAATGTCAGCTGTCAAGTGGTTGAGTGTAAATTGCAAAATGACCTAATTTGAGTAGTCATGTGGCTTTATTCAAGTTGTCAATCTATTTCAGTGGTTAATTAGCTAGTTTGGGTGGTCAATTGTCTTCAAGTGTTTACATTTCAGTGGCTAAGATTATGTGGTAAAATGGCTGGATTGAGTAGTAAAGCAGTTAAGATTGAGTGGCTGAGTGTAGATAGGAAAAAAATATAATTTTAGGGGTCAATTGGCAGTTTGATTGGTCAAGTGGCTTTATTAACGTGGTCAAGTTTTTATTTTCAGTTGATAACACTGAGTGGTCAAGTGGCTAAGATTGAGTGGCAACGTGGCTAAATTTGAGTGGTCAAGTGACTGAGTGTAGATAGGAAAGACACCTAATTTGAGTGGTCAATTGGCTTATTTCCTGCGGTCAAGTGTTTACATTTCAGTGGTCAAGTGGCTAAATGTTAGTAGCAAACTAGAGAAGAAGAATTTAAGTATCCACATGTTTAAACTTAGTTACAGTAGATTACTGAAATCATGAAATTAATACGACATGAAGCAGAGCATGAGCAGACAGTAGACACAAACGCGGCATGAATTAAATACAGTTATCCAAAAGTAAAGTTAACCCTTAAAGTGCTGAGTAGATTACAACTACTGTGACCCCTTTGTGCTGTTGAAAACTTATCATGTGATCATTTGTTTAAAACAGCTCCTACAAAAGTTCCTTTACGTACATTATTACAGCATAAGTTTTCAACAGCCTGTATCAGTTGGAATTTAAAAAAAACTAACATAATAAATGTTGTGCTCAGGGATATTGTAGATAAAAATGCGACATGAAATTAATGTAAGCTAAAGTATGATGCATTTTTTGCAATAATTCCGTGCTCGCATAAATTTCATGATTAACAGTATTCCCAAAAAGGCTAATCATGTCATATAACAACACTTCCTACCCTAAAGTTACGTGAGTCTCTTTGAATTAGAATGGGTTAACTGAAGGACAAAATTAAAAACACAAATAAATAAAGAAATTACTTGTGCATGTAGTTAAATGCAGAATTAATTGTCAACAAAAGAGATTTAACAATTGTCAACTGTTGTTGGTCTACAACATGAGAACTGTCAGTTGATATATTTTTTTTTCTTTTCTGTTCTGGGCCCCGTTCAACGAAGCGATCTTAGGCTAAGTTGATCGTAAGTGATTTTTAACACAATGTCATGTGTAGTTGTTTCTTAGCATAGGCTTACGACTGTCGTAGTACAGAGATCAATATGAGACCGGTTCCAAAACGATCTCTGCGCTTTGACAGCCATAAGCTAATATTATACTTTAGCACTTACGACCAACTTAGCCTAAGATCGTTTTGAGGAACGGAGTCGTGTTTTGTTACTATATTGGAAACATGTACCAGTCTGATATGAAATTACGTACATGAAGCCATACATATATTATGAACTGTTTTCAAAATACAAGATAAGAACAATTTAAAAATTAAACAGTTAAAAACAGAAAGCTTAACGAACACTGAGTCACTACTGTTAACATATGCTAAAATCGCAGTACACTGTACGATGTTCAATGTAGGTTTACAACACATATAACAAATAAAAACTGGTAATACCTGATACACGAACAATAGCTTTAACAAACAAATATTTCAGCATTAATTGGTCCCATGCACAGCATTGACGATTTTTACGTCGATTTTACGTTAACAATACGATGATTAAAGTAACTTTTCCTGTCAAATGTAAAAAAAAAGCCCCACAAAAGTCCAGGCAAAATATTACACAATCACAGCACACAAATCTCTTGAAAATAGGTAATTTAAGCAGAATTACAGTTTATTTTGTGTAGGATCCGGTCACAAATTACAAAAGATGGGTTAAATCATTAAGAATGAGCAACCCAGTAAACCATCTTTACTGATTACAAGAACTGAATGGCAATGATGACAACACAGCTTCAGTCAACTAAGAATACCTTAACCCTTACAGTGCCGAAATGGGTTGAATATAACTCAAAATTGTCACCACATTGTGCTGTTGAAAATCATTTCTGTAATTATTTGGGTAAAAGAGCTCCTATAGGAGATTTGTTTTATCGAAATTAACACAGAAAATGTTTTCAACAGCCTTTCTAGTTATGGGTATGGGAATGAAAAAGTTGACAAGTGTTAGGTTCAGCATTTTAAAGGTTAATACTATTTTTTTCATTTTTCATTGAATATACATTGCGAAAATTGACTGTACTCACTGACGCTTAATAGAGATAAATAAGTAAAGAAAATCACTTCAACTGATTTAAACGAGAGTATTTTAGAACCTTCTAATCAGCTTCTCAGCGATGACTGATACACCGTTACTTAAACGAGCTAATTAAACACTCACTTACTACATGGGTGTAAATAAAACACAAGATAGGGATCATTTCAGAAACTGAAGAGAGAATAAGTCAGCCCCCGTTAATTTGATATCCTAGTTGTCCCAGTTCCCCTTGTTAATCCGACACCCCAGTGGATGTTTATAACAACTGTTACATTTAGAAACTACAACTGTCAGCTAGTAAAGGATACATGGCTGAAACAAACAGCATACAACGTCTGTCACTTATTGATTGATGTCTTGCACTAAATCCAGAATTTTACTTCGATTCAACGGGTTAGGAATGCAGTTAAGAGCAACTCTTCTGTACAAACGAAAACAAATCGATATAATTATTTAAGTGTGAAAATGGCATAATAGGCCGACATTAGCATCAGATGGTTTCACAAAATATAGTCTTCACCGAAGATAAATTTGGTTTCCCAAATTAAACGTCAAGGGCCCTGTTCCTCAAAGCGATTTTAACTAAGTTGATATTAAGTGATTTTTGAAACAATTGCCTTTGACATTGTTTCTTACCATAGGCTTACGACTGTTGTAGAACAGAAATCGATTTGGAACTGGTGCTGAATGTCACCTGCGATTTCTGTTCCGAGACATTCATACGCCATTTTTAGTTGAGTGTTTCCTACTGTTGACTACTGATAGGCAAGCTACCTGATCACTCAGACGTTATTATTTGGGCACTCAAAAAAGGGTCACTTAATTTTAGCCCCTCAAACATTTAAATTGGACCACATAAACCTTTAACAAGACAATTAAGGGCAATTGGCCAGTCGGAATTTATCAAATTAATAACTCACAGTTTAGCGATTTGACCACTCAAAATAACCACTGGACCTCTCAAATTAACCACTTGACCTCTCAAATTAACCACTTGACCTCTCAAATTAACTGAATACTGACCACTAACCAAACTGAACAAATGTATTCCCTTAACTACTCAATATTCAGCCATTTGACAACAAATGGTCAAATGCCTATTAAACAGTTTATTGGACAACACAAACTCAGCTAATTGACTCCTTACATTTTAGCCACCTACCTTCTAAAGTTCAACTACTTGATCACTGAAATTAAATCACTTGATAACGCAAAATTCAACCACTTGACAATTGCAATTTACCTCCCCGACCATTCAAATTAAACCACTTGACTACTAAAATGACATGACTACTAAAAAACCAAGTTGACCACTCAACATCGAACCACTTGATCACTCAATCCACCTAGCCTATTGAAATTCAACCCTTGACCATCAAAATTAAACCCATTGACCACTACAACA
Source organism: Calliostoma canaliculatum (assembly GCA_032361085.1). Taxonomy (NCBI): domain Eukaryota; kingdom Metazoa; phylum Mollusca; class Gastropoda; order Trochida; family Calliostomatidae; genus Calliostoma; species Calliostoma canaliculatum. The sequence continues at coordinate 1,844 of JAULCD010053608.1, read as the reverse complement.
ACAAGAACCACAATAACAATAATAATAACAATAATAATAACAATTAAATAATAATAATAATAATAATAATAATAATAATAATAATAATAATAATAGCAGCAGCAGGAGAGCAGCTGCAGCATTAGTAGTAGCAGTAGTAGCAGGAGTAGTAGTAGCAGTAGTAGCAGTAATCAAAAGTTCTCAAACTTTATTTTAAAAATCCCCTTACTTTAAAGGCGATGTGAATGCAGACGTTAAGGATAACGAATAAACTAAACTTGTATTAGTCAACACAAATTCCATTAAACACAATAGCAATGCACACATAAAAGTTACATGCATAAACCACTGAAATCAATGATATCTGGTGTTCATGAAAATATTATCACGTCCTGCTCTACCAGTAGCACCCGTCATGCATGGGATGTTACTGAATTGGGTTTTTTTGCGTTTAGTATTAATATGTTTTTAAGTCACTAGATTTGTCTTATTTAACCACTGATAATGAAATAACTGTTTTTTAAAAAAAAATAAATTTGAAGCTTGGACACATAAAGAAAAAACATTGAATGTCTGTCAAACGTGCACCGTGACGTCTTAATTATCACATGAAAGTACTAAGTCTATTGATATACGTTAACGTCTTCAAAAGCTTGTCACAACATACTATCTTTATCTCCTGATTCTTTGATGAAATCAAAGTGGCCAGTTCATGACTGTTGAAAGACCTCTGGTATTTCTCCAATTCAACGACATATGATCGGATATCCCTAGTCTCTATGAATTGGAAAGACGATCCTTATCACGGGACGTATCTGTGCCGTCAGACTCCAACACCAGATTACCAAACAAGTTGGACTAAACCTACAAGCTAGGAAACCGTTTCACAAAGCCGTCGTAAATTTACGACCTCTGAAAAGGGGCACCGGTCATTGGGTTCGATGTACAAATGTCAAAAATGATTGTAAACTGTGCATTTTCCAAAGAAAAACTTTTTTTTCTTTGGAAAATGCACAGTTTGCAATCATTTTTTACATTTGTAAGCCAATCTATCAGCCAATTAACATAGTTAACGATGTCGTAAATTTACAACGGCTTTGTTAAACGGCCCACTTGTAGAATAACTGGCGTGTGGTACCAGCTCTCCATAAACCCAACTTTCTTCTGAAGTTGTCCAGACATTGGGAAAATTGATATTTGGAATCGTGAGAAACAAAGCATACGGACCGCGTCTGATAAACGGGCTAATAATCGGTAATGGCATCTGTGGTTCACATTCCTGGCATGCCTTGAATGGTAACGTTTCACAAAGCTATCATAACACTACGACTTCATCAACAGTACTATGGTGTTTGAAGCTTGCAAGTGAAATGGCTTTATATGCACAGCAGGCAAATGGGAATGTTTTTTTAAAATGTCAAAATGAACTGTTCATTTTCAAAAGAAAAGGTTTTTTATTTGTTATTCTTTGAATAGTGCACATTCTTTTTAGAAAGCGCACAATTTACAAAACTATTTGCTGGAGAAGGTGACAGGGCTCTGTTTTACATTACGACCTCGTAAACTGTGTCACAATGCCAATGGGTTCACTTTACAAATGCAACTATAAATGCCAAATATAAATATCAACTTCAGAGAATAATCAAAATCGTTATCTGTAAAAACAGATTCCATTGGACATTCTGACAATATAAATATAGAAGCAATGAGTATAAACCACTGAAATTCAGTAATGGCATCTGGTTGTCGCGAAGAGTGAGCTTGCCCTGCCCTACTAGTAGCACCTGTCATGCACATAGCTTATATTAAAAGTCGAATATTATGTGAGGTGTTATCATTGTAGCTACATGATGATGATAACAACT
>JAULCD010053497.1:0-12180 GCA_032361085.1 Calliostoma canaliculatum | reverse complement strand
AATGAGAGGGATGCATGTTTCACGTGCGTGTACGCTGCGTTTGCGAGAGTAACATCTTTAGTGCATGCTGCGTTTGTCAAGCTAAATAATGTTTTTTTTTAATTGTGTTTTCAAACTTTCAAACTCATAAACAGCGACTGAAAAATCCACACATGAAGTAGGGGGTGCTTAACTAAGTTCTTTGTGTATATATACTTACAAATAGCATCAAGTGGAAAAAGCATATATCATTGGAACCACGGAAAACATATATGTATGTATATTACATGGATGTAGTTTAAAACATAGTGTGAGGTTTTACCTTTTGCAAAATGAGTATATGTATGCGATTGCCTGGTTCAAATAATGTGTCGTGTGCTTTTAACAAGATAATGGCTCCCCGTGGTTTGGAAATGGTAATCAATTTCACATGATCAGCTGACCTACTATAGGTTAACGATGGCTTGTCAGGACTTTCATATCATGAATTATTATCCTGGATAAATTTGTTAAACTTAGAGTAGAACTAAGAACTACTACCTAATCCTGTTAAAAATATTTCCCGTGATAATTTGTTTAAAAGAGCTCCGACAGGAGCTCTTTCAAACAAATTAACACAGAAAAATTTTTCAACAGCCTACTTAACCCGGCAGTTACACACTGAAATGGACAAAGATTGAGTGTCTCACTTTAAGGTTTAAAATGTGTCTTTGCCGAGCAGTTTTTTAGTGTCTAATGATGTTTGGTTGTAGGCTTTGTCAGCAAATTAAGACCTATTGTTAGCGTCAGGGTCAATCTGCAGCAAAGTATACTAATCTGTACCATTGAGAGGTAGAGGTTGACTTGTTTTGTTTATATGGTTAAGTAGCAGAGCGTTTAGAACCTAGGTTTCAATCTTTTACAATTTAAACCAAACCGAATGAATATTGGTGCCCAACATAGAGCTAAGAATGCTCACATCAATCTGTTCCTCAGCTGAAAGTAGCAGGCGATATTCATATGATAGTCAAATCTCGTAATTTGCTACCTAACAGACGAGTGTACATGTTGTGGCCATGTATGTGAGGTGCTTTCATTTAGTGCAAAACAGTTATTCTTTTGCATTCCAGCAGTAAACTTGTAAATGCTTTAAGATATGCACATGTGTGGACTCCGATAATGTTTGATGCCCATTGATATATGTAAGTTGTGTAGATGTGTAGTTGTGTAGTTGTTTAGTTGTGTAGTTGTGTAGTTGTTTAGTTGTGTAGTTGTGCTAATTTATGCACTCGTGTTAACCCTAAAGGGAAAGTATTGGTTTTCACTGAACTTAAACCTGTTACACCCGTTTGCAGTTGCTAACCTACTCCTTGGTAATTTGTTTAAAAAGTGTGATTGTTTAATAACAACCTAGCTGGATTTCATCAGTGTTTTGACGCAGGGAATGAGGTTGACAATAATATCAGCATATAAAAAACAACATAAGGAATTTAACAAAGGTGGCAACTAGCAATCTACATATTTACGGTATCAATCAATTAGTGTTAAATACTTATGAAATAGTTTATAAGTTTTGCATTAAATCTACAATAACACGAAAAAATAAAATGAAATATTTTTCTCACAACAGTATCATAATTAATATTCCACAGAAAGGTGCAGATTGAGAATGTAATAATGATATATAATCGACAACAGTACCATCTACGATTGAGAATCATTTTACTTAAAAAGCTATGAAACAATTTATCTAATACAATTGAAAGTGTTTCATGTAGGTGTTTAGACATTGATAAGTAAGCATTAATGTTAACACATTCTGACATTCAGGAATTTTGTTCTTGCAATACATAAGTTGATTATAAAAGCAAGTATTACTGTTCAATTGTTTTTATAGAGAGCAACTTGTATGCAACATCTTACATTACCATTTTTGTGATTTACATTGAAGGCATTACCAGTATTATTATTGCAATTTTTTTAAAGCAAACTATCAAATACATTTGCAACTTCTTGATGTAGGAGTTTAGATATTGATATTTCAACATCGATGTAAACACATTTTGGCATTTAGGAAGTTTGGTATTGCAATACAAATATTGATTATGAAAGTATTACTTTTAAATTGCTTTAGGATAACACAACGTGTATTCCACATCTTTCATTACCATATTTGTGATATACTTTGAGGGCATTCCCAACATTATTACTGCAACATGTCGCACTTGAATTTCTTGCAACATTTCTGATGTTTATATCTAACATCTGCTCAGACATTAAAAACACAACAGTAGTAAAACATCATAATTTCAATTAGCAACTATTATTGTGGATACGTGCCAAAAACTGTATATAAAAAATAGTTTTTTCTCTCAAATTCTAATTTTAATAAATACTTAATTTGCATAATACTCTAACACTTTGATAAAGCAAAACAAAAGGTAAAAGGGCGGTTTCACAGAATCAGTCAACTTGTACATCATATTAAACTATTTCACTGGCCCAAGGTTTTTGGTTAAAAAAGCCTAATTCGTAAATTGTGCACTTTCAAATCCAAGGTTTTTTAAAGTGCAAAGTTTACACACATTTAGGCATTTTCATACCGTAACTTTCTGCCTAGTATAGTCATGTGGTTTATGACGTCGAAAGATATCCGGTTTTAGTTACAACCATCACCCTAGTAACGTTTCAACTAAACTAGTGTGTTTAGATTTACAAATGACTAATTTTCTGTATACTGTGCACACTGTATTTACATCTATTTTTGCCATGTGTACACCGAACCTACTGACCCAGTCATCAGTTTATGATGTATTACGTCACCCGGGGAGGCCAGCTGAACTTGAGAACATGGAAGCTTGTTAAGGTTGGAGCACTACCCAGAGGCATCGCACTCTGCCCTGACATTTCACGCGATGTGTAAATAAACGAAAAACGTCTCGGGAAGTGTTTCTTTTGTTTCTATTAAAAGTGGTGGTAATGCAATTTGTTCTTTTTATCTGCCCCTGGCAAATGACAAAACAGTGTTCCCTTTCATTTCTTTTGTTGTGTGTCTTTATTACAGATCGTGTGCGGACATTAAACATTTGATTATACTCATTGCGACCCATTGGCAATTTACCAATTGAGAAAATAAAAACAATATCTGCAGCTAAAAACATAGCTACTGGTAATAATTTTGATTTCATCTTTGTTTACAAAATAAAGGTACAATAAAGACATCTTAATTTAATTTATTTTGTTTCTGTTAAAAAATGGTGGTAATGCAATTTTGTTCTTTATATCTGCCCCTGGCAAATGACAAAAAGTGTTCGCTTTTATTTCCTTTGTAGTGTGTCCTTATTATAGATAGTGCGGACATTAAACATTTAATTATACACATTGTGACCCATTGGTGATTTACCAATTCAGAAACAAAGAATATATTTTCAGCTAAAATATAGTTACTTCTAATAATTTTGATTCAGTTTTGTTTGTGAGATAAAGTTAAAGTACATACTTCATATGTCGAAATCAAGAAGTTAGCAGACCAATTATTGTATTTAAGTTTAGAGTCGGATTATATTCGTCATTGACAAAGTTGTTATTGCAAGAGAAACGTCTTCAATGCAGTGAAAGGAGCTTCTGTCGGTACCTGCAAACCACGAGTGCCAATGTTTTACCCCCCCCCCCCCCTTCTTCCCCGCTCCCCTGTCCTCAATGCATATTGACATATTGGAAAATAGACAATTAATGATACTTTCGACATTTAAAAATCTGTCTGGGTATGAGCTGGCACAGTGTGTGCCGAGTACTTTAAATGGAGAGAATTACGACTGCTAAGTACTAAATATTTCAAAGTGCAAGATTAGTAAAACAAATATAGTGGGAAATTGTGAGTATTAAACTACAAACCCGATTGATAATGTTGTCACTATTTACATTCATATACACCCATGATGGCAGGCCTAGCTAGTTGTTATTCTGTGAAGACCTTAACGTCTGATAAACTTAAACACTCAGCAAATAAATCTTGCAGCAGTATAACGTATCATTGCAGACAAAGATTCTGTCATCTCCGCCGCTATACAAACAGCCTGGATTTTAAAGTAGCACAAATACGTAGGGGTAATATTTGACATAGTTTGGGCCAAATTATTGGGCCAAAATGATTATCATTTGTAAATGGCGTTTTAACTAATCAACCAAGAAATGAGCCATTTTTGGCTATACACTTTGATTGTATCTTTAATTATAATTTTAATTTGATTTACTCTGTAATGCACATACACTAGAACAAATATATAAAAACTATTCAAGAAACTTTTATTGGTTTAATGATTTCTTCTATCAATGAAAATCCGCTAAATGATTTCTATACATTTTTGTAGTGATACGTTTTTATTTTGTGCAAGCAAGACATACCAATTATTACACCAAGCACTTGGTATATTGTAGATATACAATGTAACATAGTGTATTCGTAATATCACTAAAGTTAGTTTGGTATTAATGAAGTATTAAACTGAAATGACACATTAACATTACATAACGATCTGGTCCCCGTTTCACAAATACGTCATAACTTTATGACTCTGTAAACCATGTCACAGGGTGAATGGATTTGGTCTACAAATGCAAAAAAAATCGTTGTAAACTGTGCACTTTCCAAATAGAAACAAGTTCTTTGGAAAGTGCACAGTTTACAACACATTTTTTGCATTTGTAGACCAAAGCCATCAACCCAGTGACATGGTTTACGACGTTGTAAAGTTATCGCGTATTTGTTAAACGGGGGCCTGAGACTCATTCCACAAAGCTAATGTAAGCTATAATCAATCTTAGTCAATATTTCCTCATGGCCGTTGAACATCTCCATTGAACCAAACACACTGTTTTACTTTTATAACAAACTGACATTACAAACATTCCCCTCTTTTGATCTATCTGATATCAGAAATATATTTTGTCCGTGATTATTTGTATGAATTGTTATAATATCCTCCTAATTGTAAAACATACAATACAATCGCTTTGTTTGAAGTTGTCTTTAAAGCTTTTAATTGGTGTACATTATCATTCGACCAGCTTTACACTGTCATCTGTCCATGCTTCTGTTACATTTTGAACTTTCTTACACGAATTATAAACTAAATTTTTTTAGGTATAATCATTATTGTTATATCATGATAACATGTGTTTTTATCTATGTAAGATTGTTACCGTAATGCAAAGAATGATCTTATTTCAACACAAGAGCAATAATTACTCAATATCTACGTTGTTGTATAATCCGTACGAACAAACACAAGTTATTGCATATGATTTGTAATTTAAATTCTGTCCGTTAACTCTTTGAGTGCGAGACTGATTTTAGTCAGATGTAAAACTGCGACTTTTCTTTGAGGTTGAAGATCTATCCTGTGACTATTTGTTTAAAAGAGCTTTTAAACAAATTTTCACAGGATAGGTTTGATCAGTCTCCTTAAACTGGTTTTAAACATTAAAATTGACAAATAGTGAGTTTGACACTCTTATGCTAAAACATATCATCCTTGGATTAAAACACAACACCAAAAAACCGAAATTTAGTATTAGTTTACTTGCAATATGAGAGAAATACACTAAAACATGAACACGAAACATAACTACATCATTTATATGGTTGTTACAATTCTGATTTAATGATCGTGTTGCATGTATCACATTAGAACCTTGTGTAACCACACCTCGCACAGATACAATGTCCTAATTGTACTCTTAATTAGGCGTCACATTCTCAGCATCAGAGTCACTGGCCATATGATGTGCCTGTGTCATTTCAGTTTTGAACAGAAAGATCCCCATCTCCAATATATTTTAACACACTGTCGCAACGATAGTCAATGACGATCATACTTGAGCTGCGTGAATAACGTGTTGATGGCATTGTATTGCCAAAATGGAATGACAGATCGAGCAGGTAGTTTTGTCTAGTGTTGTCATCCATAACTGTTTTACAACCAATAAAAGGGTTGTTATAAAACTTTAGCATCATGGCGGTATCAATTAATTCCTTCTGAAATACGTGACTACTAAATGGTCTAGATACTGTTATGCGACCCATCCTGAGGTAGTTGAAAGCTCAACCCAGGGCTATTACTGACAATGGAAAACATGTATAGAAATTATTCAGCGGATATTCATTGGTTTGATGAGATTTCCAAAGGAATAATTTCAATATTGTTAATACAGAGGCATCTCTGTCATGCCGTTTCACAAAGCCATCGTAAATTCACAGCATTGTAAACCTATCTGTGGAAAGACGTGTAAAATAAACAGTAATTTTTATTTTGAAAGGGCTCAGTTTAAAACGATGTTTAGTGTTGTCAATCTTACGCTTTGCTCACGAAGACGGTTTACTCCTCGTAAACATAAGATTGCTTTGTGAAATGGCGACCACGTGACATGTCTCGTAATGATGTTATTATAAACGACAACGGCCATTATTGTGTATCGTTATCATTACCAGACCCGAACTATATATTCTTGCGACATTTTTTCCTCGGGAACTCGAACCAGCCCAGACGTTCATGCTGTGCCATTATGCGAATAACAGATGTTTGCCCGGACGACCAGCCTCAACAGAAGCCCGCAGCCTGACACTGGTAGTGAGTCGGAATCTTTTACCTGTTGCTGGCGAGATTCTCCGGGATGGGTCATGGAAGTGGGTCTTACCACACGATTCAATTATCGCAGTCATTGGTCTTCCTCTGCTTTCAAAATCGTACACGAGGTTTTACTTCACTGTTAGACACATGTACGTCCTCACAAGTCGGGTTATACACATGTTGTTGTTGTGTAATGGTGACAGTTAATATATGTGACTAATTGCACAAAGACATACTTATTTTTAATCCTTTCCACATTACAAAAAATTCAGTTTTCAATAATTGACAAGCTACTTTAAAAAAATAAGTCATTTCATTGTTAAAAAGCGATATTTTACCGACACGTATGTAATTTGGGAGCCCTTCATTAAGTAAACGTAAACCTAAGTCGTCTTAAATTTCACTTTAGCACTCTCATAACGAGAGCACCAAGATGAAAGTTAAGACGTCTTACCTTTACAAGAACATTTTGAATCGGAACCTTTCTCCCAAATTGCGTTTTATTCAAATTGCAGCAGATCAAATGATTAGTGGTGACACAATACTATTGATAAGATCGACCATTTTTAGGGTCTTTTTGGAAATTCTACATCAACACATTATGATTTTTACCGAGAATGCCGCCCCAACGTGTTTTTAGTGTTCAATATTTGCTCTACAAAGAACACCAAGACCATTTGTTTACTCACGTAACACAGTGCTCATACTGGATCAAACACAGTGGTATAATCAAATAGGGTATTGCAATACTTTTTCCTGTGTGTATATATACAACCTTATTAAACATTACATATGAGAGCAGGAGATGTTATACCAGATTGCTGGAACAGAGGATACTAATATTAATAGAACAAAATGAGCCAGTTGTTTAACAAGATTATTTGGAATTAGGAAGTCAGTTGGGATGATGTACAGTATGATTGTGCTAATTAATTATACAAGGCTGAAATAAATAATTAAGAGTGAGTGTATAATAAACCTTACCGTTGCGTATGTTGCGTGAGATCAAACAATATTTCCTAGGAGATATCGTCACAAATGATGTCATTTCATTGTAGCGATATCTCCGACATGACATCTTACCCATTGTCCCATCATCGTGACATCACAATAAGTATGTAGCAACATTGTTCTCGTTCACAGCAGCACAGAAAAGTCATTAAACATTTACATAATGATGGATTAATGTCATCAGATTGATTTTGAATGATAAATAGAATATCATCATGTCTCCTGATATCAAATATATCAACACTCGTTGATATATTTGATTTTAGAAGACACTCGGGTGAGATTATCTATATATTAGTTTAAAAACACACTGTTCTAGTAATCAAACATTGTATCTACACAATGCAAGAAAGATATTCAAAGTCAACATTGGTTGAAAGAGTTTATCGTGAAAGTATACTCAATGCAACGTGCTGGGCCTCGTTCCGCACACGATCTCTGTTTGTCGATAATAAGAAATATTGAAAATAGTGTCCTGTGGAGTTTTTTTCTTATTATTGACTTACGACTGTCGAAGTGCAGAAACCGAAAAGGATTTCTGCGATAATCGTAAACCATTGTTGAATTTTAGCACTTACGAACACGTTAGTCTACGATCGTTTTGTGAAACGGGACCATGTTCAATATTATTTTATGAAAGTTTGATAGTTGGACAAATAGAAACCCTCCACTACGAACCCATATGCACGTAGTTTGCACTGAACTAAATGTCAAAGTTTTAGAGTGTGCACTTTCTAAGACAAACATTTTGTTAGAAACTTTTTGGTTTGAAAGGACTTGGCATTTATAACCAAACCACGATAACTTAGTGTATGTCGCAAGGTTCGAGAGATTGGCAGGCGATACAAAATCAACACTGTTGGAGGTGATGTTGTTGGTTTGCTAACTTCGTCATAATATCGATCTTTCTGAAAGTTTATTGTAACCAGCGCACGTTGGTACTAATGCAAGCTGACTGAGCCGACTTGGTTCATAGTAGACGCATTACATCTTCACAACGTATAAAAACCCCGCACCAATTAAACCTGTCTGAAGTTTTAAAATGTCTGAAGTTTTAAAATAAAAGTTTGATGTCACAACATGAAGTCTCTGCATTCTAGGCCCACTGTTCACAAACTCGTCTTTAAGTTATAGATTGTAGCAATACACTGGTTTAAAAGGCACCAAATCAGTTTTCCTGTTGGCTTTTATAAAATATATCAGTCCTACTCGTGTTTTGTCGGTCACCATAGAAGAATACAACTTATTTGGCCGATTACATCTTCACTATGCTAGAACACTGCCGATGTTAACTGATGGCTATGAGAAACATAGGTGGTTCATTGCAAGCAATGGTGCAATGAACCAATCTATGTTTCTTTACTAATTAACTTTATATTTGTACTGCTAGGTTAATGGATTTGGTTTACCAATGCAAAACAAATCGTTGTAAACTGTGCACTTTCCAAATAAAATCTTATTCTTCTTTGGAAAGTGCACAGTTTACAACACATTTTTTTGCATTTGTAGACCAAATCCATTAACCAAGTGACACAGTTTACGACGTAGTAAAGTTATGGCGTATTTGTGAAACTGAGCCAGCTCACACAGCATCACGACCTGACTGACGTAATCAAAATGTTCGCTGGAAAATTGAATCATGGTGGAGGATTCCACTTTTTGATGAGAATCGTTTCTAATTGCATATGGTTGATGTCTGCAGACAAAGACATATAATATTGACATTTGTGGTCCTAACTAATTGGACCAGTGGTTGCTTTTAGTATTTTCGTCTTGTTTGTGGCTTACATTACATCGGTTGTTTATCCCCCGCGTTTTCCGGGGTTATTAAAATGAACTACGCCCGTGCGTCCATGTGCCCGTGCGTCCGTACATCCGTGCATCCGTGCAAAGTTCTCTGTTCCGGAGCAGAACTCGAAAACCGTTCAATATTTTTCCCAAAAAATTGCAGGTAGATCATTCAGGTGTTGAAGTGGTGCCTTTTGCTATTTTGGGAATTTTGTGTTTTTATCTGTTTCCATGGAAATTTTTTGAATTTTTTCTAAAAAAGAGGTGCATTTTGTTTTAGGAGCAGAACTCAAAAAAAGTTCAACATTTGTTAACAAAATTTTGCAGGTAGATCAATCAGTTCCTCAAGTGGTGCCTTTTGCTAGTTCAAGAATCTTGTGATTTCTATTTTTCTTGGTTTCTATGGAAACAGTTTAGACTTTGTCTTAAAAAGGGTTTTCATTTTGTTTCTGAAGCAGAACTTTAAAACCGTTACATATTGTTTTACAAAACTTTGTAATCGTATTTTACCTTTTGCGGGAGGATTATTTTGTTGTTTGATGTTTCAACAAAACAGTTGGTCATAAGACTTGTTTTGTGCACGTTCATACACATTTAATAGTACAAAGTATCAATACGGCTGGCCTTTATCGATGTCTGCCTAGTGCGTGACTTTGCGAGTATTTGTGTAAATTAGCAATAACTTGTCAAAGACAGTTTGTTCTTCCTAATCTTTTATCAACCTCTGTCTACATGCTTATATATTCTTTTGATATCAAGTTTCAAAAAGTATACGGTTTTACATATTCTGCACTCGGCCAGTAGGTTCAAATTACAAATGGTTTTTTTTGTAAACTGAAAAGGTTGCGATTTCTTTTATTGAAATGTGCAATTTTAGTTTTATTTTTCTGAAAAATTTAGGGTTTCTAAAAAAACGAGTTCTTTGGGCAAGTATCGTCAATAGCAAGGCCCCGTTTTTTTAAAGCGATGTTATGCTAATTCGGTCGTAGCTGCTAAAATTATAACATTGGCTTTTGACTGTCGTAGCGCAAAAATCGCCTTGGAACCAGTGGCATTTTGCCGATCTCTGCGCTACAACAGTCAGAAGCCTATGATAAGTAACATATCAACATGGCATTGTTTCAAAAATCACTCACGATCATTTCAGCACTTTGAGCAACGGGGCCCAGATTAATGATCACAGTTTGTTAACCCTGTCATATGTCAGCAATGCCGCTTTGATAAAGTGTGCGATTACTGCAGTGATGTAATACTATTTTAAACAAATGCGTTGGAGGATGGGACCATTTAGTATAGGATGGTAGGGGTTCTTTGTTTGTTATAAATTCGCCCCTGTACTGTTGCGGATCTTTGTATCGTTTTTTACAACACGTAAACATGTCAGGCTTTGACCTCGTGGCCACTCACACTTAACGTTTAAAGGCTATTAATAACATACAGTGAACAAACATAAGTAACGTCGTTCTACTCATAAACAACTGTGTACATGTTTCTCACAGCTATGTTAGTTGTTAACCGTTTCACTATGACAGCGGTGGTAGAGGTTTTGAGTATATTGTAACAGCGATTTATACTATTTACAACGTAAAGTGTAAATTTTATTGAAAGTACAACCTGGTGACGATAAATCATGTGTAACTACGTTTTGGCAGATTCAAAGGCATATTTAGCATGGCATATAGAGAATCTCACCAAGTGTCTTCTGATATCTAATATATCAACACAAGTTGATAAATGTTTAAAACTCCGAGGCTTGATTTATTCAATATCAGGAAACACGAGGGTGATATTCTATTTATTATTCAAAATCAAACTAAAGACATTAATCAATCATTTTGTAAATGTTTAATGACTATATTTTTGTGCAGTCGTGAGCCAAAACAATACTGCTGCTTACTCATTGTGACGTAACAATGATGGAACAATGAGTATGATGCCATGCCGAAAATAAGGCTACAATAAAATTTGTGACGATATTTCCTAGGAGATATTGTTTGATCTCACACAAGCGATATCTCCTGTAGGAGCCAGTTTTGGATTATAAAAATAAATGGCTTCAGTAGTATATTTGTAAAAAAAGCAATCTTCAAAACTAGACTCTTCAATCTCACTAATAAAAAAGGAAACATGATGAACCACGTTAATACTTTAATAACTTTCATCAGTATGGTGCGTGCGTTTCCTTTCGCAACAGGGTGAAACTGTCAGGATTGAATCTCAGGTGCAGGTTTTAGATTACTCAATTATGTTTTTAAGGCATGTAGTAATTACGGTAATCAAATTGGACCGTGCAAACTATGAAATAGAGACTTACAATTAGCATGGGAATTAGAAAAACAAAGATTACTGACGCATTTCGTACAAAGACCTTGACATTTTCCTAATATTGGAACACAAAATATCTTTCTGAAAATCAATGTATATTAGTTCTGTGGAACGAAGAAGTAAATAAAGGACCAAAGAATGTGGTTTACAAGTGCTAAACGTGTTTGTAAACTCCGTACTTTTTCAACAAAACCTTGTTTTTCGTTAGAAAGTGCAAATTTACAAACACTATATATGTAACAAAAAATAATTACCATATTAAGGAACATATTTCAGATTGTACTATGTAGTTATAGCTAAACTTTTCTTATCGATTTTATTCTAGTAATTATAAAAAAAAATATTAATGAGGTGATTAACTTTTATATTTGAGTTAAACCAGATACATAGCCATTATTGTTCACGTTTTGTCGGAGAGCTAAATGTTAATATATTACTTTCATCCCAGTTGCAATTTAAATATCATTAA
>JAULCD010053386.1:1818-12181 GCA_032361085.1 Calliostoma canaliculatum | reverse complement strand
TGTTTTATTGGCATTTTCACAGTTGGCGATGAAAGTAGCCGAAGAGAAGTATATTATGAATAACAACTTCTTTATTGCGCTAAGAAACATACTTTTTAAAGAATGTTAAGGATCACAAGATTAATGGGTCATAAAATAGACACAAAAGCAAAAGTAATCGAACGATTGTACAGTGCCATGTGATTAATATGAAAGGTGATACACATGCAACACGTCTTTGCACGCACGACAGCGTTTCATGCGACAAAATTTGCGTGACGTATGATCATGGGTTGAAATTTCCATATGTTTTAAAAGTTACGACACTCAGATTCGATTGTAAGCAACTGAAAACATTGAATAGCCCCAAAGACGCCATTTACTCACTGATGAGTGCAGTGGGTATGTTTGAAATGGGCCATTCGTAGAGAAGGGTGGGTGATGCCATGGATGTGTCATAAAGTGTCGTTTTCCGTTTGTCAGCTTGATACCAGGCAACAAATGATGTCCGTGAACGGCCAAGAAGTGGCAGACCATGCTCAACAACAGCGCGACAGGACCGATATATTGGTGTTTTTAAACGTCGTAAACGATTCCTTGATGTTGTCAGGCTGAATAGAGCTTTTCAAGAATAGAGCAAGCCACAGGGGACAATGTCACACCCCAAACAGTTCGTAATTGTTTACACGGAATGGGTCTTTAGGCACATCGGCCAGCTGCACGACCACATCTCCTACCAAGACACAGACACGCCAGAAGACATTGGTGTCAGGATCACGCTCAACGGCAAAGACGTCACTGGCATAACGTCTTGTTCACAGACGAATCTCGGTTTTGCCTTGACTTTCAAGATGGCAGGAGACGTGTTTGGCGTCAACAGGGAGAACGTTATGCCAATTTTACAGTACTGGAACATGACAGGTTTGGCGGCGGTTCCTTTATGGTATGGGGTGGTATCTGTCATGGTGTCATGGTGGTCACACAGACTTGATGGTTCTCAGGGGCAGCAGGACTGGTCAGCATTACAGGGACACTATCCTCGATCCAATTGTCAGACCATTTGCAGGCGCCATGGGTCCAAATTTTTCTCTGATGGACGACAATGCTCGACCTCACTGGGCACGTATTGTCAATGAGTACTTGCAACAGGAAAAAATCACAAGGATTTCCTGGCCAGCAGTGTCCCTGACTTTGAATCCGATAGAACACATCTAGGACCATTCATCATCAAAGACCTCCACAGACTCTCAATGAGCTTGAAAATGCACTTATCCAGGAATGGACCAATATTCCTCAAACAATTTTTAGACTTTGATTAATGGAATGCAACATCGATGTCAGCCTGTTTTGAATGCGCACGGGGGTCATACAGAATATTGACGATGTTCTTTGATGCGACATGGTTTCCTTGGTACGACCATAATGGCATTTTTCTCTGTGTGTTGAGGGGTGCCCAGTTTCCCCGCTCTAGCCAGTGACATTATCTTTTTCTCATGGTGTTCCGTCATATATTTTCTGCTCAATGTGTTGTTAAAGTTTTTTATAGATTACATGACATGATATAACTTGATTTATGCCAATGAATAATCATCTTCTGAAAATGTTGTCCTTAACCCTTACCGTGCGGCATTGTTTTAAAAATGTCCCGCCGAGCCCGGATCGCAATGGCAATTCCAGCCTTTGGAATCCATTCCCGGATAAACAATGCCGCCATCAGCGTGAGACAAGGCGTCCCGGAATATCCCGTGTCCCGCACGGTAAGGGTTAAGGAGGCTTTGGATAGTAAATTACTTATCTATACATTCACCTCATATTTTGCATATATTATCAATGATATACTGCAAACTGAATGGTACAAAAATACATGGGGATCATCGTCCAAAATACAGAGTTATTGTCATAATAAACTGACCACTAGATAACTACTTGTGGCCAATCTCACGAATTATGATAAAATGCATGAAATCACACCTAAAATATACCTGAAAAACTTTTTATAAACTTTGACAACTTATCAAGTAACATACACACTTTAGTAATTCAAAAAACTTTAAAATGTTCAAAATAGTAGTAATAATTTTTAAAAATGAGGAAATTGCATTTTTATTCTTCACAAAATAACCTTGATTTTTAACGCTTTTGAATAGAAAATCACCTCTGAAATACATTTTTATCTATTCATTTTCGTCATATTTTGCACACACTACCTTTGATACCATACAAATTGAATGATATTGTAATAGCCTCTATGTCTTTACAAATTTAACTGTTTGTTAATTTATTTATAAAAGCACTTTAATGTCTTAAAGACTGTTGCCAAATATAATTGTACGAGTTAAATCTAAATTAATTGTGAATAACATGCTTTGGAAATTTATCGGTTCATTTGCTGTTGGTAAACATTCATCCACGTCATTGTTAAATGACCACGTTATGTCACAAACTAAAGAAGCTGTTTTTGTCAATTTCTGCTTCAACTAAGTCATCTATAACTTGGTCAATGATTCATATTATATTCCTACATGTATTTCAATCTAGATTAATTCACTGTCACATGTTTTTGGGAACATTACTAGAGCATTTGGCACCGATAGATTTGACTTGCATTATCACAAACACTCACGATGTCTCGTAATTTCGTGATAATGTTACGCTTGTGTCAGCATGAACGAGGCCATCTAAAACTTTGTAAACTGTCAGGATTAATTGCCAAATGTACCTTACATGTAGGTGGCCCTATAATTGTGTTCCAGCATGTTTTCATCAAGCCTACGATGTGTTTTTCAACGTTTTTTAAATCCTGCTGACAGCACTTGTCAGCCTCAACTTATCACCAACATTGTCTTATTGCGCATGTTTTTACACCGAGTCACTACGCAATGTTTTCAATTTTTCATGATGAATTACTGTTAATTAGTTAAAGTTGCATTTTTTTTTAACATGTTGTACATCAACTCAGATAACGTACATCACTTGAAACTGTCCATTTTATTCTTATTGCTATCACTTGTGCCAGGAACTATTTCTTGTTATTATGACCTGTTGTCAGACGTCAATTTCTCAAACATCGAAGGTATGAATGCAAATAACTTATTCATTGTCCTTTTTGTGAGAAATAATAATTGAATGTAGATTTTCGGATATATCATTCTTGATCATTTTCGGACATTTTTTAAAACTTGAGGACAACTCATAAATGTATTTTTAACTTGATTATTGTGTCCAAAGTTCAACATAGCCTAGCCGATGTCATTCTATCCAAATAGTCGGCATGTCAAAATATTACTTGTCCTTTTAATTATCAGAAATCCTTCAGTCTTATATTTCGTATTAAAATAATCCTTGTAAAAAACGGACAAAACGGACAAGTAGAGGACAATTCATCGCCATTTTATTAATGTATGATTGCCTTTATTATTGTGTGTAAATGTCAACGTAACCTAGCCTATGGCGATCTATCAGAATCGCCGGTCATGTCGAAATATTACCTGTCCTTTTAATTATTAGAAATCTTTGAGCCTTATGTTTAGTATCAAAATAATCCTTGTGAAAAACGGACAAAACGGACAAGCAAAGGTCATTTCATCACCTTTTTATTTATGTATAATGTTTGTAAATAATATATTGCCTTTGACGGCAACGTCAGCCTACGTGTATTTGGATTGGCTGAGAGTTGTCACGTGACTAGCTGGGATGCCTATAAATACGAGCGCAGTCCGTCATTCCGGCAGTTGAGTTCAGCTCTCACCGAGTTAGCACTCGGTTGACTCAGCTCATTTTAGGCCCTAAAACTAAATTCACTTGGTTTGATCTAATTGTGCTTTCACCTAGATCTTTGACCTTTTTAAAACAAATATCTTAGAGGTAATTATTATTTACAAAATTTATGACCAATAGTATATGATTTAGAACAAAAACCCAAAGTACCAATATAAGCATCCCAGCTTCCTATAGTTCCTGAAAATGAAATGTATTGATGTGTTTAATAGATTTAACTGACAACCCATATTAAATCCTGTTGAGTTACTCCCTTGTCGTTGTTTCTTGAAATGGTATTCTCTCCGGTGAATAGTCTCCCTCAGCTATAGTCCTGTAGGCTTACCTGTACCCCTCTTGGGGTTGTTACAATTTTGGTGTCAGAAGTGGGATACTAAAGTCCAAATTAGTATCCAGTGATCGAACTCATATTTATTTATTTATCTATATATTTATTGGTTTACATGTGAAAAACAATGGCAGGCTCCTCAGATCCAGATGTGTCATTTAGAACAGTTGATCAGGCTAATAGATTATCTTGTGATGAAATGGATTATGCTCAATCAGAACTATCTATAGATGTTTCAAGGGCTAGTCAAGTCTCAGATGATAGAGTGGAAGTTTCTCAAGACGAGTCATGCAGAGTCAGACGAGATTCCCCATATCCCGGTTCCATGCCCCAAGATAGAATTCCTTTTACTGTACACCAGATGCAGGTTCCACCCTCAGAAGGTCCAAATGTTCACAAAAACAAGTCCACTAGGTCACAAACTTACACTGTTCCATTGGGAATAGTTGAAGATGATGAATTCTATGTTAAATGTAATCAGATGTCTGATGATGAGGCCTACCCAAATTATCACCCGGGCCAACAGTCCCATTTGCGGCCAATACTAAAAACACCATTACACCAGAGTGGTCCCAGAAGGCCAAAAAGTGGTTTGACCTTTCACCCAGATACTTATGATGGTAGTGGCGACTGGGAAGAGTATTTGTCTCACTTTGAAGTGTGTGCCGAGCTTGGTAGATGGGATGATCAAGATAAGGTGTTAGCTCTTGGAGCAAGTCTTAAGGGTGTTGCACGAACATTTTACATTGGCCTTAACTCTCATGAGAGGAGAAGTTACTATCACCTTATCAAAAGGATTGGAGACAGATTTGGTAGTTCTCGACAGCAGGGCAGATGGCTGTCAAGGTTTGAGACGAGACAGCGTCAATCAGGGGAGTCCATAGCATCCCTAGGTGATGACCTGAGGCAGATGGCCAAACGAGCATATTCCAATCTTGATACAATGGCTCAAGAGGCACTAGCTCTTAACCAGTTGTATAAGACCATTTCGCTAGACATGAAGTGCAGATGTATGGATAGAGACTGTCGCTCAGTAACCGAGGCTGTTGATGTTATAGAGCGCTATGAGGCTATCATGGAGGAGCCGAGAAGGAAGTCTAGTATTCGTTTCATTGGTACTCAGAATGAAAATACTTCTCCTGTCAATCATGATAAGACATTTGAGAATGCTCTTCAGGATATTGCCCACGGGATATCCAGGCTAGAAAGAGGTCGTAGGGATGGGTCATCCCAAGAGAGGTCTTATCAAAACCGAGGTCAAATGCAAAGGCAACCAAGGCGATGTCTTGTGTGTAACGAATTGGGTCATTTAATGAAAAATTGTCCAATGTTTGAGCAGATGCGTCAGGTATTTTTTCAATCACACACACCGAGTAACAATTCATCAAGGCCCCATGCCTTCCCACCATCGATGAGCATGCCACCCCCACCACCACCTCAGGGTTATAGGTCCCAAAGCAGGCAACAGGTGCCATTCCAAACCAATTATGTGCAGGGAAACGGGACTCTGTCAGCGTAGAGAGCCATGCTCTGACAGACGAAAATGGGCTCCTTGGTAAACATGTTCCTCGTATTGGACACATAGGGGGAAACTATGACAGTGGGTTCTATATGAAAGGCTATATTGACGAGACTGAAGCGAACTTCTTAGTTGATTCCGGTTCATCAGTCACTATTTTATCGGTTTCAAAATTTGATGATCTCAAAGTTAAACCAGCGCTGCAACCATGTGCAGTTGACCTTCAGGGCGTTAGTGGAACATCTCTTTCTGCTGTTGGGCAAGCTCTCATCCAAATCAAATTTGCTGGCAAAGTGTATGAACACCGAGTCATTGTGTGTAACATAGCACCTGAGGGAATCATAGGTCAAGATTTTCTGAGGACCTACATCAGTAGCATAGACTACAAAGTTATGGCACTAAATACATTTGATGGTTCTCAGCTTTCATGCTGGTCTGGACAAAGAACTGTCATGTCATGCAAGGT
The DNA here is from genome assembly GCA_032361085.1 of Calliostoma canaliculatum. Classification (NCBI taxonomy): domain Eukaryota; kingdom Metazoa; phylum Mollusca; class Gastropoda; order Trochida; family Calliostomatidae; genus Calliostoma; species Calliostoma canaliculatum. The sequence goes on along the minus strand of JAULCD010053386.1, from coordinate 6,112 downwards.
ACCGGTGAAGGCGTCTGTCACTCTGTCATCTATGTCTGGAGCATGTGTTTCAGTGAACACTCCACTTGATGACCACCTGACAGAAAATGCAATTTTGGAAGCATCGCCAAACCAATTTGAAAACAAAGCCATTTGCATGACGAAGGGTCTTATGAACACTGAAAGCTTAAAACATACTGTTAATGTCATTAACATTAGTGACCAAGCATTGACGCTCCAACCAAAGATGAATCTTGGTACTTGTGAACCTGTGGTAGTAGGATCAAACACTTCCCCAGTAAATAGCATTGCTACATCTGTAAAGGTTGATGATACTGCGGACACTTCTATTGTCCTTCCTGATCATTTGCAAGATTTATGGGATAGAAGTTCAGTTCATCTTACTCCAAGTGAATCCAAGGCGTTGGCAAATTTGTTGACTAAATACCAAGATGATTTCTCTCAAAATTTGGATGACTCAAGTCATACTCAGATGGTCGAAGATCATACTGTCACTGGCAATGATAGGTCAATTGAACAACCTCCCCGCCATTTGCGCTTTGGAAAACAGGAAGTTGAGAAAGTTGAGGTTAAGAGAATGCTCGGGCAAGGAGTCATTAAACCTTCAACGAGTCCATGGGCAAACCAGTTCTTACTGCATCGCCGTTACCTGAAAAAGTCGTCCTGCTCCAAAGCGATCTCTGCGCAACGACAGTCGTAAGCCAGTAATACATTTTATCACTTACGATCAACTTAGCCAAAAATCACTTTCAGGAACTGGACCTTGGTAAGTTATTTAGAGCGAAAATAACTGAGAAAGACTAAAAAATAATATTCATACACTAATAATTATATTATATCATAAAATTATAAATAATATACGCCGACTCACCTGATACAGGTGTGAATATACCGAGGAGGAAAATAAGACACAGGTATACACCTGAGCCCGCGTCCATGGTAAATATCGTTGTTGTGTGGAGATGTTGACAATCAACGAGAGACAATGACCTTCAGGTTGAGTCAAAGGTCACCACTGACCTAGTTGATAACTCATTGTCTACAATCGGGATACAGTTTATGCTGACAAGTATAAGATAACACAAGAACACAAACTAATATCAGTATACACTGCACCATTGTCCAGATAAATAATTTATTACGGATATGTGGCAGATTGTAAATATTTGCTGTTTTTTCGTTTATATACGCAAGTATTGAGTTAGAACCATATGGACTAAATATGGTTATACATATATTTAACTTATTTGAAACAACAGGTAACTAACTTGCACCTGAAATTAACATAAAGCTAATGGCATAATAGGCAATACTCAGGCCACTGTGGTCTCAGTCCAGTCCTTTGTTCTTAGCTGGTCAGTTTCCCAGGCTGACCATGCTTTTCGCATGGCACATGACCACCTGGGTCATGTGTGTCTTATGTATTTTCTATCTTCACAATTCTGGCATATCTCTGTGAGAGACAGGTCAATCATGGGGTGAGTTAAGCTGAGTTAGTTATATGTTTTATATGATCATTAAAAGTAGATATTATGTATTCATATTATACTATCAGTATAAATTGTCAACGCACTTGCAGTGTTTATATTTGTAATATAAACATTAAAATAGAATGTGATTGTAAACATTCATATTAAGTTATTTGCCTGTATTTATAATGTGTTCATTTATGAGAATGAGTCAACTTTGATAATAACGTAACTGGTATCTACTTTATTGTATTATTAAATCATCTATTTTAGAGAAATATTTTATAATCAGCACAGTTGTGTATATACTATTATATCATATCTAAATACCTAAAATGTGTTTGAGTATATATTAGTCATTATGAAATGTTTATATTGTATATAGGTGTGAGTGAGCCAAGAATGCTAGCTGGTCTATGCCTCCGTCCCTGAGACGAGGTTAGCTTTTACATGTACTCATAATTGTAACGTTTATATAAGTTATATCAGTCTGATTCATTGTACCCATTATAAGTATATTTAATGGTAAATAGTAAAAATGATAATATCATTCATTGTAATGAATTGTATAAAATGTATTTTTATCTTTATTGAATCAAGTATTTACATATATATATATTATTCTCTTCTGTTTTAGGGTATATATTTTTTCTACTATTGTATCTGCCACCGAAGATTAAATCGTTTTCAACAAACCCGCGTCGAGTTCATTATGTGTGAGCCTAAGCACGAGCCTCTGCGACATAAGTTATAATACCTGTGCTGGGGAAATCAAACATTGTAGTTTTTTAAAAAAAACATTTATTTAACTGCAGGTGATTGTTTAATTTAAATGAGCAATTAAACAATACTTATTACATGAATTAGCATTTTAAAGAAAATATTTGTGATATAATTTAGGATAACGGGATATTTTGTTCAAATAATTATACTGATATTTGGCCTGTCGCACACATGCTTTGTTCAAACAATCAACACAGACAGAAAACTATTGCTTTTTACTAATGATTTATATCATGTCTGCTGTTGAAACATTCATATTTGTACATTGAAAGTAAATGAATATGGACCTCTAAACCTTCAAAACCAAGGGCTATGACTCAAAAAAATAAACTTTTCATTACTGCACAAAAACTATTCAACAGAAACGATCAAAATAGACAAATAGATAGAGCCTCGCATAAGCTACAATTTTGAGTTTTCACAGATAAATCGAATTTAGGTTAAAGACCTGCGTTCGGTTAAAAATGTGTTGAAAAAATATTTACAAGCCAGACTCTTAAATGTTTTGATTTTAATATTCTACAGGCAGTAAAAACTATCTGACAATAATCAAGTGTCACCTAAGTTGTCTTTAAACATGTTAATAATATTGACCAAAATCGCAACTGTTTTTGTTCTTTTTGGTAAAGTTATAAATATTATGATTGTTGAACGAGACTGTTAAAAACATTTAAAAGTTCTACAATTTTTGTAAAGGTCAAGGTCATCAATTGCAAAGCTAAAGGGAGGTAATTTAACCCATTAAAATACTTCAATTCCCTCTTTCTTATTAACTTGAAGTGGTATAGATGTGAAACTTTTACCATTATAAAGCCAATCGTATTGCCAACATCTTTTGTTCAAAGTGTTACTTGAATTACAAAATTCGTTAAAGTTCGAAACACGCAATTCTTCACATTTTTACTATACAAAGTGTTTTTTTTAATTTCGCTACTAATCGCTGTAATGCTGCTCAAGCGAAGATAAACAATAATTCCCTCACTCACAATTGTTTGACTTTGCTGTAGCCTAATAATTTAAATGATTAGAGGTAAAGGTTTGAGGTAGAAGTAGAGGTAAAAGGTAGATGGTGGATAGTAGATGATGGATAGTAGATAGTAAAGGTAGATGGTAGCTTATTGAGAAACGTGAACTTGGAACCCAAACGTTGCTCGCAACTTTAATTTTCTTGTAAATTATTTACAATCTGAAATTTTTAGTTGGAATTTTAAATGAAAGAATAATGACGAAATAGATTGGGACGGTTTATTAAAGGGTTTTTTAAAGGTAGATATATTAAATAAATTGTAAACAGTTTATAACAGCGCACCCAAACGCAACCCAAATCTACGTACACTTATTGTCGGCATCAAGTGGGCAAGTATGCAAGGAAGGAAATCGAAACAAAAATGAAACATTTAGAAAGAAAAGGTCCTGCTAGCTGATTTAAACACGACGGTCGCGTGTCCCCCTCGCTCTACTAACACAGGCACGCTCTCTCTGGACACCGGACAATTGACCAACCGACTGGACATCAATTCATCAACAGGTGAGTATAATCGGCGTTATTCTTATTACAGTGCTCCAGGTGACATTTTCTCCCCACGATTTCAGACTCCTGGGGCCGGATTTATGAAACAGCTTAAGTAAAAAATAAAACTAAGTTTTAGTGGGTTTTGTACTTAAGTTTTGGTTAAAAACTTAAGTCATATTTATCAAAGGACTAAGACTTAAGTTCTGTCGTTTTTGGAGCTAATTTTTAAGAAAAGGCTTAACTTGACGCTCGGTGACGAGAAAGATGCACAGAAAAATGGCGGCCACTTATCTGCTTCATTTTTTTAGTAAAAGTACACGTTTACAAATGCAAAACGATGACTAATTTAAACAACGATATGTATTTAAACATGGTTTGAATAATTTTCTGTAGAATTTTAAAATATTTTTTCAGCTCAAATCACTGGATGGATTCGCATGATTCTCGCCAGCTTCAGTAATGTCCCTTTGAAACTTCACTACAACTTTTAATGAGAGAGAGGGGGGAGGGGGGGGGGGGGGGGGGTTGG
>JAULCD010053275.1:0-12182 GCA_032361085.1 Calliostoma canaliculatum | reverse complement strand
TAAAAATAAAGACACAGTCGCAATTAGCGCAAGTGTCATAGCACGGCGTAACATTGCCGCTATGAGTAACAAAGTGGGGAATTTAGCTCAATTCGAAGATGTCAGATGAGCACAGTTTCTTTTTGTTTTCCTCTGACAGACTAAGTACTTATGTGTTAGACAGATTTGTGTTAATAGGAAAAAGCATGTGATAGGCATATCACACTTATTTATTTGATGAACTTGAATTATATTATTTCAGAGTTGGATTCCTGATAAACGTTCAAGAAGTGTAGCGCATTCGGTTAACTTCCACCACTTGGAATGTATGATCGTTACACGATGGGGTGTATTTTGAAGAAATATTAAATTAGAATGTTACGGCAGGAGAAACATGTAAGTCCAGGATAGTCCACGCTATGGTATGCCCATTACACTATGATACATACCCTAAACACAATTGCCGTGTTTCCGTGGATTGAAAAGTTGGGGCCTCATCCAATCAAATGTTTAGAACCGAAATCCTTGAGCAGGATTAAATAAATCATTTTTTCAAACGAGTTTTGGACAAAGCGGCATCTAATGCGAAGGCATGCGATATATTTAAAGGAAAACATTTAATTTGTTTTACTTCACTCGACAGCTATAAATTGATTACTAGCTGCAAAAGACGTTGTTTTTCCTGATCATTAAGACTTGGGGAGGAAAGTTACTGTGCTATTAGGCGTTTTCGACAGCGCGTTATTGTTGGTTGTAAGCTTATGTCCCTTTAACTCTACACTTCCGAGAGTGAGTGAGTGAGTGAGTTCGGGGTTTAACGCCGTTTTCAACAATTTTCCAGTTATATCACGGCGGTCAGATTTTACAGCAGGGGGGAACACTTCCGAGAACAAAGACGTTTTATTTGATTGGACAGGTATTATAACCTAGATTGTCCAGGATATTGTAAATGTAAGCTTGTGAGTTCTTGGCCCTGTTTCTCAAAGCGATTATAGGCTAAAATTGGCTTATGGTTATCGTAGCGCAGAGATCGCTTTGGAACCAGGGCTGTACACTGGCTGTTTGTCATTTTAGAAGATGGTGGAGGAAATACTATAGAAGCTAATTATACCATGTATACCGTTGCGCTGAAAGACAACGCTTTGGTGTAGTTTTTTACGCCGTTGTCAAGCAAATAATGGTGTGTAAGCTCAGTGCAAAATGCATTAATGCTGATCACTGTAATTTGTTTTGTATGTTTGTATCCAGTGCCCCGTTCCTCAAAGTGATTTTAGACTACGTTGATCGTAACTGCTAAAATATAATACTGGCTTATGACTGTCGTAGTGCATAGATTGCTTTGAAACCGGTGTCATTCGGCACCGAATCCAAATCGACATGTGCGCTACGACAGTCGTAAGCCTACGAAAAGAAACAACTTCACAAGACATTGTTTCCAAAATTACTTATTTCAATTGAGTTTAAGATCGCTGTGTCGAACGGGGCCTAGGAACATTATTAGTGAACTAGAACGTTTTATCTGGGAAGATGATGGGCTTGGTTTATTTTCATAGGCAATTTTCATAGGCAAAGGCAAATACTTCATTGCAGAAGTGATAAGATGCTAGTAAACATGCCTTGGTTGTGTATATTGGAAGTACATGCTACTAACAGTACACTAGATGCATATAGATTGTAATACAACATGATGGATAGTCACATATGGTATACATATAGAGGAGGTACATGATAAGAGTACAAGTAAGAAATCCGTGAGAAAGGATAATATTTACATGAAATATATGCAAGAGTGATTGCTTGTGAGAAAAACATATTGTGTAAGTGTGATTATGATATACTAAGAATATATACTGTAGCAGTGATATTGACATAAAATGAAGTTGTCATTTTGGTGTCAGAATACTCACCTAAAACATTCTAAAATACACTAATCCAAATCAATGTTTATTCTGTACTAGTTTAACCATTCAGGAGAATAATAACAACAAAATGAAGACACAAAATGAAATATATATCTGAACACATTGTTTGCTGGTGTATTTTAGAATATGAACCTATTTCTTCTTTTTTGTAACGTCTGGTGTTACGACGCACAGACACACGTGCTGCATGATACAACTACCAATAGTATTACCTCATATACCGCCACCCCCACCATTTATACGGCATGAGTCTTGTACCAATACAGTATTGCCCAAACGGCGTAAAACAATAACTCACTCACTCACTCTTGTACCAACACAATATCAAAACACGGTAGTACACTATCGATTGCAACTTGAAACTATCGATACTATTGGCGGTAGTTGATCTAACTATCAGTAGTTTCGATAGTTAACATTTTGGGTACATTTACTTTCTTAAGAAATACATGTATAGAAACAATATTACCAGATACATGAAGTGAAATTTTGTAATGAAATGTTTTTGAGAGGTCAAGTTAAACTTGTTTTCTTTGATTTGTTGTTTTCTTTTCAAGTAGCACTAGAAAAAATGTATAGAAAATATTCAGCGGTTTTTCATTGGTTTAATGACATTTCCGTAGAAAATCTCATTAAATTAAGGAAAAGCCGCTGACTAATGTATATCCATTTGCCCCAATAGTCACATCCAATAATAATTATCACAGAAGGTTTGTAATTAGGCTGGGCGGTTACATTGATATTGGCATTGTGTTTGATTTTTAGTGTTAAACAATCTTCAGGTTGAAAAAAATAGGGTTATTTGGCAATGACAATTTCTATACTGTGTTCCATTTTTAAAATAAAGATGGTTAAAGGAGGGCATACTCCAATGTGTTTTATATGTTTCATAAAGTGCTCAGTTAACATGTAAGTGACGTTTATAATTTATTTATTTTTTTATAAAACGTGTATTTTAAAAAGAAAATGTTGTACTTAAGACTTTGAAAGTGCACATTTTACAACGTTTTTGGCATTAGCAATCCGAACTATGTTTAACACAATCCGGAGAACATGGCAAGTTGGGAGCCTTGACACATTTTTAACTGATTTTCATGCTTATTTATTATTCATTGTCCCAAATAATACAATTATTCTACCCATGTAACCACAAACGTAATACTTCTATATCCTCGTCTTAACTTATAAAAACTAGGATCTCCGCATCGGCAAATCAGATTAAACATCAACAAACCATTTGAAAAAGGCCCCAAAATGTTTTAAAATTATCAATATGTTTCACCGGGGAATAAGATGAATAAAAACGTATTGTATTGCCATAAAATAACGAGAAATCTATTTGCCATGAACATTTCATATAAGTGAACTTGGTTTATGTCTTTGGCAAAGTGGAAAACCGTTTTAGTATTCCTGTAATCCTCTACGAAGTGTCGGCTTCAAATGAAGGCTTCCTGGAAAAGCATGCACAACATCATACAGCAATTACACCGCATTCACACTGCAGACAAGCCTAATCACTCTGCACGAAGTAAACTTGAAAAACAAGTGAAGTGTCTGAATCGCTTAATAATGAGTTAACTGTGGTTAGCAATATGTTAAAACCAAACAAAGAAAGTTTAATCGGGCAAAGAGAAGATGGCAGCAGCAGAACGAACATTTAGACAACTGGGTCCCGTTTCACAAAGACGTCAAAACTTTACGACGTCGTAAACTATGTCACTGGGTTAATGGATTTGGTTTACAAATGCCAAAAATCTTTGTAAACTGTACATTCTTTGGAAAGTGAACAGTTTACAACAAGTTTAAGCATTTGTAAACCGAATCCACCAGCTCAGTGACATGGTTTATGACATCATAAAGTTATATCATCTTTGTGAAACGGGGTCCTAAGTGGTTGAATACATGCCGATTGTTGACAGGCCCCACTGAGTTTGATAATCGATCATGCAGACGGTTGCTGACGGATTGGAGACCTGGATTTTGCTTGATAGTTCATCTGTTACATTCTGGCTCCTTCCCTTGTGCATTAAATTACTCGACTTGTTCACAGAAACCCTGTGGGGATAGTCAATGAGTTTAGATCGCAAATGCCCTGTATACTGTTTGCAGATTGAATTCAGTGCAGCATAGTGTCTGATGTAATACTTTTTGTAAGAGGGCATAAGTTAATGACTTAAAATTTAAACACGGAAACAATTGTTTGGTTATATTATCAACATATAACAAACAAATTTAGGTTTTAAGTATGTCCAAATATGTTAGTAGTAACATCAAATCTAGTGTCCGTCCTACTCGTGAACCTTTGACATAATTATATTTAACAACAAAAGTACCTGTGACACCAATATTGTAGTGCATTAACAAGTAACGATAGGCTTTCAGTAATGTAGTACCTGTATGGAATACAGTTACAAAAACGCAACTGCTACAAGAATACACGCATTCCATGCAAACGTTGACTTTTATACACGCCCCATGCATTTCACTACAAGTGTGTTTTAAAAATGTCCAAATGTATTGGTAAAGACACCAATTATCCCATTCGTAAAATCATTTAATAAGTCACAGAAAGTAAATAAGTTTTGTGTCTCAAACAGTAAGCAAACCGTGAGTGTCAACAAAATGTTAATACTATATCTTTGTATTTGACTCATGTTTTTTCCCTTTAAGACTGATTAACTGCAAACAAACGTAAAAAAAAGTCAACAATACATTCTTTATGAGTCTTTTTAAAACATTGATTATTGTGAGTAAGTGTTCCATTGTAGGATGCAAGGAGCAATTCTGTTAGAAGCGCAAATATGGCATATTTTTGGTCTCTTTGCTGTAGAAATGTCTTTGAGGCCATCAGAAAATATGCCAAGGCTCACCAAATGGAGGACCGTACACGTTCTAAACGTCCTTTTGTGACATAACATCGTGACGACAGGGCACTAGTACGACTATTAAGCTGATTGTCATTTGCATCCTCAAACATCACTGATTGCCAATCGCCGCTCGAGTTCAAAGATTCATGAAGGGTCATCGAGCGTCCACTGTTGATAAATAATCATCAAAGAAGGTGTTTGATGTGGTGTCAAGTGAGGAGAACTGGAATCTGAGGTATTGAAAGTCGGGGGTTTTTTGCTGCGTGCCAAAGATAGTTACGAGTCTAGATAGTACGAGTCCGGAGGTTTAGATACAAAGCGTACATCCTTCCTAATTTTCCTATTGAAGGAGGCTTAGTGGTAGTTTGGTGATGTTTCTCACACGATTACAAGTAGGACCTGTTTATGACACAGCACAATCTGACAAGTGAACGTTACATGCTATTGGCGTTCTTCATTTTTCCAAGCAAACTTTATCCACCAAAATGTAGTGGAGGTAATTGCCTGGCCAGCTATTAGATTTGATCTAAACCCGATTGAACATTTTTGGATTGTTGTATGTCGTCGTGTGTAGGCGCTTGACTGTCCGATACAATGCACGAGGAAGGGCACACATTACCAATGATTCAATGTCAAGTCTTGTTTAGGGCCATCGTCCGGGCCAATAGAAATTGTACTTGTTACTGACTGTACATTGTTGTGGACACCCTCTGTGAACTCATTGACAAATGCCATCATCTGGTGTCAGTTGATAGACTTGCCAGCTTAATAAGTTCATGTTGTTTGCATTGGCATGTAAAGTATTTCATTTACATGTCGGGTTCTATAGCAATATTTTGTTCCATGAATTCTAGTGTTATTGTATTACCAAATATCTATTCGGTAATAACCTGTCTCATTCGCAAAAGTCTCCTTCACCATAGTCTCTCAAGTCGAAATATCCGTCTGCCTCGACAATCAAAAACTCTGGGGTGCTTAACCGTTTTTATGAGTGTGTGTAGTAGAATTTGAAAGTTAAAACAAATCAATATTGGACTCGGCACTATTAAGGTTAAACTCAAGATATGTTCACACGGGCAAAGCACAAAAGCATGTGACAAAGCTTGTGATTTGTCGTTTTACTTGGTCCCAAACGTCCTGGATTTGTCTTGTTATTCTGTGAAACTGTCAATACTGGCACAGATTAATCCTTTACCTAAGAGCTTTACATTTCTCAATTTTAGAGAAGGCTTTTTGTCACTTGAGCATACCATTAAGAACAGGAGAGTCGTCTGCATGTCTTCCTTTTGCGTGTCCAGATTGTTTTTGTCTCATGTCAATTTTTTAGGTCTTTTTAATGTTTAAAATTACTTTGCTTTTCTTGTTCTTGGGATGTTTTTGTAAGTTGTTCTTTTCTTTTGTTGCTTGGGTTTGGTCGTTTTGTTTTTGTAGCGCTTCTTTTTGTTATTGGTGTGTTTGGTATTTGTTTGTTGGTATTTTGGCATATATTTGTGTTATTTTATTTCTGTTGTTATCTTATTAGTGAGACGATGGCTTATGTTGTTTTTACCAGGGGACATGGTATTCAGTCTGATGGTCACTTAAACTCTAAATTTATGAAGGAAAATCGAAATAAGTCAGTAAACGTTTTGTGTCATAAAGCATAAGTAAGTTCTCAAAGTCACTCAAATTAGTTTGGTGTAAGATCTCTCACAATCTGATTTTGAAATGTTGTGAAGCAAGCAATACTTACTGCAGAATTAACAACAACAATTAATAACATAATACTACTAAAAGAAACTTTGATTAGTCCATGGTTCAGTTTACTAATACAACCATTGCTGTATGTTGCACACCTGTCGTGAAAAAACATGTTTGGCTTTGGCACGTGTTTTAGTTGTATCTCAGCAGGTGTCTTTTCTTTTTCTCGTTAATCGTAGGGCGCTATCAAGATTTGAGTAGAACTTAAAACTGTGAACTCTTTGCAACATGAAAAATCTGTTGTGTTGTAGTTTCTTTCGAAAAGTACTTTGGGAAAAAAACTATATCTGCCATTCGTGCGCGAACCGTCTTCTTCGTTGCCAATTATAATGCTTGACAATGGTACAATAATTTCTTCTAAAACGTCGCACACTAAAATTCTAGAAGTGATTTGTTTCTAAACGTAGCACTCAAGTCTATTAAACATAGCACCAATAAACACTGGAGAAAATGTATAGAAATTGTTCAGCGAAATATCACCAATCCCCCCAAAAAACGCTGAATAATTTATATACATTTTTTCTAGTGAAACTTATTCAGTTTGTCAATTCAACTTTTGTACAAAAGCACAACAACAGGAAACTAAACATGACGTCACTGACGTCATTGTTTTGAAACCTGCCAACTGATCTCCAAATCTAATATAGCATTTTGACCAAGACAATCACAAGTAACAAAGAAGAGATGACAAAGAAAAAATGAAAAAAGTGTATATAATGAATGAACCTTTATGAACATTTCAAATGTCATTTTATCCTATTCACAGAAATCACTGCACCTTTTTACCAAAGTGTATGGTTATATGAGATATGAATAAAAGAACGCCAGTCATGCCCATGCTTGAAATAGTTATGTTACAAGATTAAGTGATGTTAATAGTCCAAAAATACATTATTCAATGAAAAGGTGAGCACTTGAGGAAGGAAATTGAATTAAACAGTCGTATAGTATCAGGCTGTCAGAGCATGTTTCATATAATTCCGTCATCGCAGCCATTTGGGACAGGCACTCTCATGTAGGTAAACACAGTAATCTGCCACTAAGCCTACATTTCCAAATTTTTGGTAATTAATATTCCATTACCGTAGTGATAGGTTTATTCTTGCATTATTGTGTTGAAATAGAAATTACCACGTGGGTTTATATTAAGGACAAAATAACTGCAAAAGTAACATAACGGAAATATTTTTTTTCGAAATGATCAAGTGTATCAAGAGGTTTATTATCTGTAACAAATCCCGATTAATGGGTAAACAATAAATACATTGCACGTAGTTTCACCAAACATATTTTATATTTTTCCCGAACATATTCATTGTAACGTGTAGTAGTTAGTTTTTTTAATTTATTTTAATTTTAAAAGTAAACTTCAAAATTAATTGTTTATTCCTTCATAGTTGTTAAAAAATATTACTTTATTTTTTAATATATCTTCCCAGTTGTCTCTCTAATTACTACACTTTACAATTAAACTAACTGCATGTAGAAAATGTATGTGTATAGGCAGTTTATTTGTTCGTGGATTCTGTCATACATGACTACCACTGACTAGATATACCGCCATCAATGGTACGAGGGCGCTGTTTTACAAAGCCTACGTAAGGTTACGACTTCGTAAACCATGTTCCAAGGTTATTGAGTTTGGTTTACAATTGGCAGAAGTCGTTGTAAACTGAATTCCCCAAAGATAAACGTGATCTTTGGTTAAGGGCACAGTTTGCAACAGTTTAACATTTTTGGGAAATTCCTAAGAATGCATTTTCAAATTTAATTGAATATCGATGAGAGGTTTGTGCTGAGTCTTCTAAGTTAAACGACTGGATATATTCATGTATTAACCAAGACAGATGTGCATATATATTTAGATGCTTTTTTATAACTACCAAATGACCTCAGCCATAGGGAATTGGGAATGCATATCACTACCAATTGCACTTGCCATCAGCATACAAGCGGCAGTCACGCTACGAACAACACATCAAGAGTGCGGCCATGTGGGGTTGTTCATGAAGCGTATTAAGGAATAATGACTTTGAACCTATAAGTAGAAACAATTAAACTTTTGATACTAAAATCAAAAACATTTTTGTAGATTGCATCCTTGTAGATAATATTAGGGGTAAAATAATTTGTTGTGAACCTTTTTTGTGGTGGTTTGTTTGAAAATGCTCCAAATGGAGTTCTTTTAAAACAATCACCACAATATTGGTTTTGAACACCTTCAGGTTTTTACAGTCCAATACTACTTTAAAAAAAAGTATTAACATTTTTGTCACCACAGCGGAGCCTTAATTAACTTGGCAGTCAATAAAAAGGAACTCATGTTTTCTCTTTTTCAGGTCGGAGAGCTTATTCATTGCAGGTGAAATACCAAGGTCGGTCAAAGGTCACACTAATCTCCTTTGTAAGTTTACAATCTAAGTTTGTATTGATTATTACTGTTTCATGCCAGATTCAATTTGTTTGTTTTTGTTGTGTTTTTGTTGTCTAAACTTATATTTTACGTTTTTTATATTATAGCCCTGTGCTGTAAAAAATAAAGTTTAATGTCAGGATCAACTCCAACTACTTGAGTTTCCGGGATTTGTAAATATTAAAGTTAAGAATCGCTAGCTTATCTGTACATGTCACTGATATATGAACACTTATCGCAGTGGTTAACAATCTATGATTAAAAGTCTTGACCCTGCCCTCAAGAATTGGGGTCTTATCTACAGCAGACAACTGTTCTACATCCATAAATATGAACAGGGTGCACTGTTGGATTTGTAGTATTAACGTTAGTTTATAAATACCAGCCGAGCACAGCAGGTTTTACCACTTCAAAGACATTAAAAATACAGACTTCTCTCCTTAATACACAGGCTGCCTCAGGATAATGTCAGAAATGGGGGAAACAAATATCTTTAGGCAACCGCAAACCAACATTAGCTGCGTTTAAATACATTGTTCCTTATACTTAATTTTTCAAAGGCAACCGTGCAAATAAAATAGCGCTGGCCACTCCTTTAGTAAAATCAGTGATTTCAAGAATATTTTAGTTTCAAAAAGCTATTGAAAATATATACTCATGTAATTTGTTTCACAAGCTAGGGAAAGGAGCTTTTAAAAACAAATTACTACAGTACATAATTTTAACAGCAAACAATGTGAATTAATACATTGATAGTAACTTTTGAACAAATGTGTCATTAACATCAGGGTGACGTTTCCCAAAGACGTCGTAACTTTACGACGTCATAAACTATATCAGCGGGTAAGTGGGTTTGGTACACAAATGTCCAAAACCTTTGTCAACTGTGCATTTTCTAAAAAAAAACTTCGTTTTTTTTTGGAAAATGCATAGTTGACAACGATTTGGGGCATTTGTAAGCCAATATATTAGACCAGTGATTTGGTTTACGACGTGACGCCTTTGTGAAACGGCTCTCTGGCCTCAAATATTACTAGGACGCTAAGATAAAAGTTAAGCTGTCTTAACCTTACTGGATCTTTGTGTGACGTGACTTGTTGACATGGCAACTTGCACTACACACACCTGTAAAACACCCGGCAAATAGACAATGTCATGTTTAATAGACATGCACGCCAAGGGGTTAAGGAAAGTAACAAGATAGCTGCCAATATATTTACCCGGCGGTGTCAAAATTCAAATAAATGGGAAGTAATTTTGAGCTTGGTGTGTGTACAAAGGGCTTTGTTCAGACTTCTATACCATGCTATAAAATACGCATCTAGTTAATATGTCGTCAAAGAGGCCACACCCTAAAATTAATAGATACGTCTTGGTTAGAACCGGATATCAACATGGTATATTTGGAATGTAAGGAATGAAAATAATTTAGAAAATCGAAATAAAGAGGAAACTTGGTATTAAAGGTTGACTAAAGATAACCTATTTCATTATTATTAATGGTGTTAAGCCCTAACTTACTCAATTTGATGCAATAACACTTACAAAAAGAAACAATAAATGAACGATTGTTAACTGATATTGACAAGAAAACTCAAAAGTATTTAGGATAGGTTGTGAACAGCCTGTTTAGGTTAGGCGGTAGTTAATGAACATCAGGGCCCCGTTCCTCAAAGCGATCTTGGGCTAAGTTGATCGTAACTGCTAAAATATAACGTTGGCTTACGACTGTCATAGCGCAGAAATCGCGTTGAAACCGGTGCCATACGACAGTCGTAAGCCTGTGATAAGAACAAACTTTACAGGACATTATTTCCAAAATCGCCAAGTGATTTTATTTCCTTTCCTAAACAATTTAAGTTTGACAATGGTATGTAAAAAATATACATATACAAACACAAAATAGTGACCATTCAGATCATTACAAAATATAGAAACGAAAAGTGTTCTTTTTGGTGAACTTGTCAACAAGTGTGCATTTCTTTCTATTACGCAACGGTTGGAGTTTAAAACTATTTAAATTCGCACTTGACCTGGTGTGTGACTTATCACTGTGATCAAATGTCAAAAATACCACTCTCAACCAACATGATAATTGTTAAATAATGTTTCTACGTTTTCACAAGTCGTCGAGTGTTGACTGCTCCCGTCAAGTGTACTTTAAAACAGTTATGTTGTAGATTGACGTTTAACTCTTAAAGTGCCGAACTGATTTATACGAGGACTAAAAACTGTGACTTCCTAACGCTGTTGAAAACCTATCCGGTGATAATTTGTTTAAAAAAACTCCTGTAGGAGCTTTTTAAAACAAATTATCACCGGAAAGTTTTCAGCAGCCTATTTATTTTAGAATTTGGAGATTGAAACGGATAAATATTGGGCTTGGAACTGTAAGGGTTAACCCATGGTCTTGTCACTCACACTAAGAATGGCTTTTAGTGAAGCAGGTGTTGGGAAATCCACATGACTTCTTGGATTTCTTTTTATTGTTTTGTCAAGGGAAGGGGGTATACAACTTAGCACATGGTGGTCATGCTTGATTTGTTATCGACCGCCGAACAAAATACGAGGGAAATATGGAAACGGGTTTCATCCGTTCGTCAGTCCGCCCGTCGGTCCGTCCGTCCGTCCGTGACGTTTTGTTTCTGGAGCAAAACTTCAAAACCGTTTGCTTTATTCTCACGAAAGTTTGAACAGACATTAAGCTGGTAATGAAGTGATGCCCTTTGCTGTTTTAAGAACTTTTAAAAAAAACCCCAACATATCTTTAAATTAAAGTATCTTACATTTTGTCAGTAAACTTAAACATGCTCCGGCTACCTACTAGGATACAAAAACACCCAAGTTTGGTTCTGAACTATTTGGAGCCAATAAACGGGAACACGTCCAACATGACCTCTTAAAGGTGGTTAAAGATCTCAAAGCTAATCTATGTATAATAGTCTCTCTTTCTTTCTCCCTATTTCTCTCTTTCTCTCTATCTGTCTCTATCACGCTCTTTCTCTCTTACACACAAACACACAAACAAATACAAACAGAAAAACAATCGCACCTACAAACACACATTGCACACACACCTACATACACCACACACACATTGCACACACACCTACATACACCACACACACACACACACACACATTGCACACACACCTACATACACCACACACACACACGCACACCACACTCACATACACCACACACACACACACACACACATTGCACACACACCTACATACAACACACACAAACACACACAAA
>JAULCD010053274.1:0-18242 GCA_032361085.1 Calliostoma canaliculatum | reverse complement strand
TTATAAGCTACGGCTTTGACCCAGCGTAACCTCGGGGACCAGATCGTTCCACCAGCAGTTCATTTCGGAAAGTGGTCAAATATCACAAAGCGTGCAACCGATCTCAGTCCCGTTCCACAAAACTTGTGTAAAGTTAAAATATCTTCCATCTTAATAATGACGGGTTTGGGGTTTTTTTGGGTTTTTTTCTTAAATAATGATATATACGAGAAAAACGATTGTTGTTTACATACTGTTTACAAACCGTTCCAATTTAAAAAACACAAAGAAAACAAAAGAAAATTAAATGACAAAACAGACACCAACCAAAACGTTGGCTAAATAGGAAACAGTTTGCCATTGACTGCATTTTGTTGTATCATATCATATTTCTTCTCATATGTGTTTGCAGGTGCGAGTGAAACATTTTCGTTGGAAGTATTTGCTGCCAAGGTTAGTGCCTAGTTCCTATCATAATAATGTGTTCGTACCAGTGGTTGTTACTTCATTGCAAGGTGGATAAAACATTGCTGTTTGTTATAAATTTACATGTGGAAATACTATAATCATATCTAAAAGAGCACTGATTAAAATATATTTAGCTGGTACACGTCTGTATGTATTTTTTTCACATTTTTTAAGGAGCTCTTTTACACAAATTATTACTGGAAAGGTTCTCAACAGCATAAGGTGGTAACAGTTTTTAGTTATACTCAACCCTTACAGTGCTGAACTGGGGTAACTATATAACTTGGACAAGTAGAGTTGAGTTGCGGGCAAGTAGACTGTCTGTTTACTTGTCCGTGAAGAAGTTTTAAACAATGGTACTTTCACACTCCTGATACCACAGCATAAATCTTCAAAATACACTCCTGGATACTTACTTGCATAATTATTGATGTCAATGTTAGCCAAGGCATCTTTCTTCTCTTTCTCATTCTTTAAAGGTTTTGACACATCAGACAGGTCCGACTTCCTCCCCATGTTCTTATTCCTGAACACGAACAAAGAAAGATGTCAAAAACATCCTCAATGCAGGCTAATATTCACAACATAAAAAATACGATTGACATAAAAAATAAAAACAAAACCTTAAAATAATTACAAGAAACATTTATCTTTCATTCATGATGACAATGACTTATAATGACATCTGCAGAAAATTTCTCATTTACTATTGACCATATACAAAATCAATGACTTGTTGAAAAATCCAGAAAAATGTGAACCCATGAAAAAAAATCCTCAACCCTGCATTCTGTATGCTGGTTCTAATACATTGAACAAAGTTTAAAGCAAAGTTTCACAGCTGGTCAAAAACAAAAATCAACAAATAATTTTAAAAGTTCACAGGTTTTTGCTCACCTGTTGTTCATACTGTTAATAGCATTGTTGATGGCTGTAGGATCATTTGGCACCATACCATCTAACCGGAACACAGTTTTCACATTTTCCTTGTGATTCACATTAACAGTTGCCTTGGCTTTTGGTACAGAGTTCGCCGGACCTGCCCCGTTTTTTGTCGAGTTTGGAGATCTTTCTTTGTGGGAATTCCTCCTTTCCATACTATTTGATTTCCTAGAATCAACACTATTATTTACACGTCTATTTTGGCGGTCATTCAGTGGCCGTTGACTGGAGAAACTTTTTTTTGAAGGTTGATCGCGCTTATCTTTGTTAGCGTCTCTTATTTCGTTTTTTGGATCCTTTTTTTCAAGCACATCACTACTTTCCGAAGCTGTTTCCCACTCCTCTCCTTCATTTGAAGCCTGTTTCGTTAATGGAGGTTTCTTGGAATTTGTAGGTGGTGGTGCACTTCCCCCTCGGCCTCCTTTTGAACGACTGCCACGTCCCCCTCTATGTTCAAAACCCCGACCTCGTTCAGCACTCATACCTCCACGTCTTGCAAAGCGAGGAGGTGGAGGATTCCTTTCCTGTCGCCGGTCACGTCTGTTAACACAGAAAAAGTTCAATGAATTTTTTTCGCTTACCACTAATTAAAAATCTAAGACCATTGATTTATTTTTGTAAAACATTCCAAGACTTCTATAAATTTTGTACTTTTAAACTTTTTGCCTTAAGTGTAAAATGCAACATTTGTTTATTTCAGGGCTCAAATTACAATTACTAATAGGGCTAGCTCTTTTAGTTTGCGAGTTAAGGTTTAATGTTATTTTCAAAATTTTAGTCGCCTTGGCAGAAAATTGCAGGAGAAAAGTCTGCATAATTGCTTTTTTAAAAAGGGTATAATAAAAGCTGTGAGCTTCAGCTGGTACTTACAAACTAATGGTGATGTGTTTCAGCATCAAACCTTTCCTCATTGCAAGGTTTTTAACAGCCAATATCAGTAATATTAACTTTTTTTCTTTTTAAAAAGCTTACTTTTCGTTTATTTAGTGTGGCTTTAACACATAGAATTGATTTTAGGAAAGTAAACCAATGATCGCCCCATACTTTTTAAAAGCTAAGATAATTTTATCAAACCAGTTCCTGCAGAATTAGTGGAACTGAACACTGAATACTTTAATGTAAAATGTTAACAACGTAACACTATGAAGATATTCCCAATTTCAAAAGCACATGTCACTTTTAAAGTAGCATCTTTTATTGGTTTATTGTAATTGAATCATGGTTTGACATTAGTTTTTGCTCTCGAAGTAAACTGTTTTAGCTTGCTCAGCTACAAGAATGTGTAATCAGCCCAACATAAGTTGTCAGTGGATTGACAGATATGAAAATCATCATTGCAAGCAGACTAAAAAAACAAGTTTTCAGGGATAGAAATTTGTTAGTCCCTGGGAATCAGAATTTTAGGGGTCCCACTCAGACACAGCTTCCTTGAAGTGTTTTCAGATTTCTGAAACTGTATTTTCTGGTACTTTGAAAATTTCTTTAACAGGTAATTGCAAACAATGTCTATGTAAAAGGTTGACCAATATAAAAGTCAGCAAGAACAATGTTTTTTGTTGCGTCCCTTTGGATGCACATTTAAATATTTTTGCATCCCATGTCAAATTTTAAGTGCATGGGACACAGGATTGTGTATGCAGTAAATCTGAGTCTTTATTTCAAAAGTGAACTGTATGCCATACAGACCCTTAGTAAAATAGATACAATAAGCTTTTTCATAGCAATGCATAGTGGATAAATAAAATTATGACAGATTATTTTCATTTGTTGACATTAATATTTTCTACAGATGGTTGTCAATAGAGGTTTTTTGTAAATAGCATGCCTAGTTAGTTATAAGAAACCTGAATTCGCAATGATTTTTAGACCCATCTTTCTAAAACTTTGAAAATTTCCAACTAATTTTGAAAAGGACAATTTTTGTTTTGCCAAGATTGACATTCAATAACTATTTCTACAGTATTGGTCTAAAACATCAATTTGTTTTATTTGTTAATTATAATTAATTTATGGTTTGCTCTTAATTTTTGCTCTCGAAGTAAACTGTTTTAGCTTGCTCAGCTACAAGAATGTGTAATCAGCCCAACATAAGTTGTCAGTGGATTGACAGATATGAGAATCATCATTGCAAGCAGACAAAAAAATACAAAGTCTTCAGGGATTTACCCGAGTATAAATTTTAGTCTCTGGGACTCGCAACTTTAAAAAATTAGGGGTTCCAGGCTATAATTTTAGGGTCCCATTCTTGACATAGCTTCTTGAAGTGTTTTCAGATTTCTGATAATATATTTTCTGGTTATATGAAAATGTTCATTGGACCGGTAATTGCTAATGACATCAGTGTAAAGGTAGACAGATCTAAAAGTCAACAAGAACAATGTTTTTTGTTGCATCCCCTAATACGCACACGTAAATATTTTTGCATCATTTGTAAATTTTATGCATGATTTTTCCATGCGGTAAATCCCTGAATTTTTATTTCAAACTGTAGGCCTAATGGGCTCAATACCTGTTTGGAGGTCCCATGTCATTGTAGTCTCTTCGATCTCCATTTGCCATGGGTGGGCGACCAAATCCTCCCCCTCTTTGGGGTGGAGCCGAAAAGAATCTTCCTCTACCTCGTCCTCCACCTCTTTGTTGGCCACCTTGGCTTCCACCTAAAAGCACAAATTTTCCTTTTATTGGATATAAATACGTTCACCTCAGCTGTAACTCCTAAAGTGTTGAACACAACATGTGTCAAAATTTCAACCAAAAGAGGCTGTTGAAAACCTAACCTGTGACAATTTGTTTAAAAGAGCTCCTGTAGGGGCTCTTTTAAACAAATTACCACAGAATAGATATTTAACAGCTCAAAAGTTAATTTCGAGTCCTGCTAAAATTAATTCAGTACTTTAAGGGTTAAGACAAAACTGTAAGAAGAAAAATAAAATGTAAAAAGTGCAAGGTTATTTGAAAATTTAATGCAAACACTTTCCGACTCACCTCGTCCTCGTCTGGAGGGTTCCCCTCGTGGCATGAATCCCCCCGCATTACCGCCTCCCTGTCGGTAGCCGCCGCCGCCTCTATCCTTATTCTCTTCGTCCTGTTCACTGAATTCCCCAAACGGCTTTTGGTGGGGTCGGTCAGTGTTTTCATAACGTCTATCCCTCCCCCAGGGATTACCTCTCGGCCGACCACGCTCTTCCCTAGAGTGGCCTCGGTCCCTCTGCTGACTGGCAGATTTCTGAGTGTTGTTAATTTCTTCCTTAGTTTCTTTTGTTAGTTTAACATCTTTGTTCTCTTTGTCCTTTCCCTGTGAGGCATCTCTAGCTTCCGATGCTCTCTCACTTGAGCTCTCACTGAATGTGCCACTTGTTTCGTCCACAGATACATCACTCTCTTCATCTCGACCACGCCGCCTTTTTGACGTATCTACATCTTCACCTTCAACACGTTCATGATCATCTGGTCGCTCTTTCCAATGGCCAAAGCTTTGTCCTTTGTCTTGCCTTGGACCCCCTCTGTAGCCCCTGTCCATGCTGTGATAATCTCCCCTCCCACGCCCTCTGTTTGAAGGCATTCCACCTCTTGCACCTCGGGGTCGACTACTTCGGCCTCGACCACGCACAAACTCTCTGCCACGCCCGGGCACACTCCTTGTTCTGTCACGGTCTCCCCTTTCTCGATCACGATCAAATCGATCTACATATGGCTCCTCTTTCTTCTTCTTAGCTGGTGGCCTATCTTTAGATTGACCTCCTCTGTCATGTCTCTCCAGGGACTTGTCGTCATATCCATCTTTGTCTACATGAGGTTTGTCCTTTTTGTCTTCTCTTGGTTCACTATGAGATTCAGCAGCAGCAGCATTTTCTTGTTTTTCTTTGAGGGCATTTCTGTTGATAAATTAATACATTCAGTTTCAAGTCTTGTCATAAAACAACCTTATACTGCTGGATCATTAAATTTTATAAACAAAAAATATGTGTAAAACTTCAAATAACTAAAGCAGTCCAAAAAACACAGATTGAACCCTTTTTATGTCTGCATCATGAATATACTTCATTATTTTAGTTTCATTATTCAGCATTAAAATTAGAGAGCGATTTATTGTTTAGCGCTGCTTGGATAATATAGCAGGCATTAAAATTAAGAAATAATTACTGAACACCCGATTCATTACCTGTCATTCTGTCTTTTACTCCAGACAGTTTCTGTTCTTAGTGTCTCCGACACATTCACTACTTCCCTCTGAGGTTCCTTCTTGACTTGATCCTAAAAAATAATAATAAATAAATATAAATGAAATATTTTTAAAAAAATTAAAAAAATCAAAACTAGGTGTCATAACTGAATTATTGACAAAGAATTAAATCACATCAGTTATGATTACACACATACCCGACTAGGTTCTTTTCTCAAGTTGGTTAGTTTTTCATGTATGACTGGTTCTTTCGGGGAGTCACTTTTCCTTTCCGATGATGCAGCAGAGCTAGTTGAGTTATTAGATGCACTTCGCTTCAAAGAAGTATAGTTGCTTCTTGGGGGTGGTGCCGACTGGGCCTGTTGTGGGGGGATTGGTGGAGGACAGCTGGGGTGGTGATCCCTTCCTGCAGTACAAATTTTGTGTCAGTACATGTTTTGGGAAGATTTTATTCTTTTGAAAGCAAAAACATAAATTTATAAGACTTAACCCATATATCAGAAGTTCAGAAGAGGTACCATACAAACATCGTAAGAAGCCCATTTATAACATAGTATAATGAATTTTTAAATTCACTACAATTTTGGGTGGGCCAAATATGAAAAGCCATGGGGTTAGGCATTGGCTTCCAAAGAAGAGTATTAAACTGATTTTGTAGTAAATTGAAGGCCACCTTAAGCTGCTGAAAACGTATCCTGTGGTAATTTGTTTAAATAAGCAATTAAAGCTCTTTTAAACTAATTACCAAAGAGAAGATTTTTAACAGCTAATTTTGGTTGGAATTTGGACACTAAAATAGACAACTGCTGCACTTCGCATTTTAAGACATATTTAAGGTGTCAACTTACTTGGTTTGACATCATCTGCTCCTCCCCAAGCTCTGTGTGGCTGTTGAGGGGGGCCACGCTCTTGTCGGGACTGGGAGTTGTTGAATCTACCTCCCCATTCATCCTTCATTCTCCTGTAATCAACATCTTTGTCGTCACGTTTGTCTGAGTCAGATTTCTTCTGTCTGCGGGGCTCAGGAGATACAACTTTGGATCTGGAAAATAAAACACAAATCTTGCTAATCTATACTCAACCAAGAATACACAAGATGTTGTGAAAGCAATATGAAACATTTAATTTTTTAACAGTTAAAAGTGAATTTTTTTATAAATGTACTACCGATTTTAACTTGATCTGATGATGATTAACTCTGTATAGTAAGGTGTGATGTTTTGGACAAATATGAACATTACAAGAATTTGTTCCAAACATCACACTTTCCAGTTAACTCAATCAAATTTCTTATTCAATCTTGAATAACTCACTTAGCATCAGGTTCCCAGTTTTCAGATTTATCCTCTTTGCCAGCAGCTTCATCAAATGGATCCCTCTGTACTACTGGGCTCCTGGACACATTGAGGCGATGGTCGACATCTTTAGGTGACTTTGGAGACTTGTCTGTCTCTGCAGGTCCATCATAGTCACGATCCTTCTCTCTCAGGTGCTCATCACCATCTGTCTGATCATCTTGGTGATCTCTGTAGGAGAATATATATAATGATGTAAAACTTATTCAGTTATGAAAAACATTTTGAAAGAAATGCTAACCATGTTTCTTCAAATTATGTTCTTAAGTGCAGAATTGATTGTTAGTACTACCTTATGCTGTTGAAAATTCATCCTGTGGCAATTTGTTCGAAAGAACTCCTATATATAGGAGCTCTTTTTAAACAATTACCACAGGACAAGACCGCTATTGAAATAAACAAATGTGGAAGCAAAAATGTAAATTTACAGTGACTTATGGTTGCCATCAGACAAAAGGGTGATGGATAAGTGTAATCATAGCAAGAGCTAAGCATTTGCAAATCATCATGTGACAACCAATTACATTTTGTAAACTATTGTTAAAAACAATATTGCTGTATCAGCTTACTTGATAAAGACAGGTTGAGAATATACATACTTTCTTTCATATTCGTATCTTTCATAGTCATGGTACATCCTTGGATCAAAGTAGGGGGCTCTTCTCATTTCATCGTAGTGACCTTAAACATAAATGTTACATTTCATTAAAAAAGAATTTATTATTTATCTAACAATTGACACACTAATTATTGATAAAGATAGTCATCTTGTACATTAACATATCGAGATATTTTGGCAATATTTTTTAGATCTTTACCTGGAGGTGGTGGGGCATAACCTCGTTCCATCCACGTCCTGGGGTCTCGAGGATCCCGTTCGTACTGTTCAGACTGTCTCGGCTCATTGTCTTGGCTATCTGTGCCTGACCCATGGCTGTCTGTACGTCGGCGCATGGGTGGAGGAGGGTACATGTGCATTCCTGTTGAAAAACAAGTTCAGATATTCCCAAAAACACCAAGTAAGCTAATCTTTTAAATGCAAGTGAAAAGAATTCATCTTCTGGACTGTAATATTTTATATACAAAACTAACGTATAAAAAAGATTTGAATTGGTTACAATTTAAGGTAATGAATTATTTTATGACCTAATTAAGACTAGAGCATGCACAAATAGCATGTCGAAAAGGATAGTATTTAAATATATCAACAAAAATTCACTTCACCTGCCATATCCATCCGGCCAGCATATCTAGGATCCATGAAAGGTGGTGGCATTCCTCCCCATGCTCTTGGGTCATAAGGTGCTACCCATGGTGGGGCCTGACCTGGCCGGAAGCCTTGTGGCATCTGTGGCTGTTGTCCGGCAGTGCTCTGCTGCGGAGGCTGCTGCTGTTGGGGCTGGGAAGGGGACTGCGAGGCCTGCTGCCGCATCATTTGCTCCTGCTGTTGTTTTTGAAATCGTGGAGGCACATTCCGAGCATAGGCTTTGGAGAAGGTCTGGTTACTCTGTCAGAAATTGAGATCAGAGACTAACTCTACCACTGGAATGGTTTAGGCAAGGGTCAATCTGATTTAATAATGGTTTCCTATACCAAATATGTGTATTTCTACAGACAGCACAAGTACACAAACAGAAGGTTAAAAAGAATATAAAAAAGTTAAAGAAATTTTTAGGAAAAAAAAAAAGAGATAGCTTTTAAATGAATACAGAATGAATGACAGACACACATGTTACATGCACATTTAAGTCAGGCATTTACAGATGTAAGTAAAGCATATATATGTATATAGAAAGATAGCAGATTCACCCTTGCCAAGTTGAGTCTCTGAACTAAATACACTGACTACAGCTACACACAACCTTCTCATGCAAAATAAGAAATGCTCAACTTTTCAAGAACAAATATATTTGAAAAATGTATGTTCTTACGAGATATACAAATACATTGTGTTACACTATAGTCAAAGAAGACACCTTTTCTTGGAAACAAGATCAGTATTTATTTAT
The DNA here is from genome assembly GCA_032361085.1 of Calliostoma canaliculatum. Classification (NCBI taxonomy): domain Eukaryota; kingdom Metazoa; phylum Mollusca; class Gastropoda; order Trochida; family Calliostomatidae; genus Calliostoma; species Calliostoma canaliculatum. The sequence goes on along the minus strand of JAULCD010053274.1, from coordinate 9,306 downwards.
GACAAAGGAAAATTACTAAAAGTGAAGCGGATTTTTTTTTATAAATTCTTTATGCAATAATCTTTCTCATTTGTAAAAACAAAAATTATATTGCATTCGTTTTTATTTATTATGACAATGTTTCGGAAAATGTTTCAGCATTTCTTATTTGTCAACACTCCATAAATCATTTTAAAATATAAACTATTAAAGCATAACATGAAAGGACAAAACAACATATACAAGAAAATTCAAATTTTATAGAACTTAATTACAAGCAAATATGAACAAAGTTTACGAATTTAAAAACTGTAAAAGAAACTAAATACTTTATTTAAAGTTAGTGTGTTCACCAGCAATTTGCAAAATGAAATTAATATTTTTAGTCATGACAAATTACTTATCATGCTTCTAAAATTACATGACCAAATTTCAAAAAGTTAAATAAAGTTATTAATATTATATTTCAGATTAATATTTACAAAAAAATTTAACTAAAAACAAAAACATTGACGAGGTAATGAATAAAAATTTAATCTTCAAGGCCAACAACCCCCCAAAAAGCAGCTCAGCAAATGATGAACCATTAAAAATTAACTAATTAATGTTTCTGTAAAATTACTTACAGAGGTTTGAAATTTGGAAGAATCTCGATGAGAGCGCTCCCGTCCCTCCCGAGAATCCTTCTCGCTGCTTTCACTGGGAGTGCGACTCGACCTCCCGCCCTCAGACTCGGCTCCATCTCGATCCTACATACAAGCCACAAGTTATAAAATCACTCTACAATGTGTATGTGACAAACAATAATCCATTGATTTCACATAAGATATATTTAATCCATCATAAAACAATTAGTCCAAAAGATAGCTGATATAACCAATAAGGTCTATCAATGAGATTGGCCACATTAGCTCATTTACACTTGTTAGCTAGTTTGAAGTTAACAGCTACAGGGGTCAAAAAGGATTTAATTTTCCCCACTAGCTCAATAATTTGGACATGTTTTTATGTGCCATTGATTAGTGCTCAAGGAAGTTATCAGTTATATACCATACAAAGTCTTTTCATTCAAGAATTCAAACCCAACAAATATACGAACAAAAATATTACCTTGTCCTCTTTTTTCTTTCCAGTTCTTTCATCAAGCTGTTTGAGTTTCTCAGCTGCTGCAGCTTTCCTCTCAGTTTCCATGCGTCTCTCGTCATCCTCTCGACGCTGGCGTGCTCGTTCAACGGCTGCATTAACTTCCTCTCCATGTTGCCGTCTCTTTTGTCTCCACATCTCGTCCTCGTCTTCAGTTACTGAATGTCGATTTACCTGCTGTTGCGGAGGCGGTGGGCCATATGGGGGCCCAGGCCGCTGGTTGGGTGGTGGTGGTGGCATACGGAAATGAGGGGGATATGGTCCTTGTTGGGACATGAAATTGTAGGGATGCATTGGCCAGCGCTGTTTAAACAAAGAATAAGGTTGTGTACTCAATATTTCGCAATTGCCTTTAAATAGTTAAAATAAAGTCTTAGGTTCTGAAGTTATTTGCGTTTCAAAAAGTCAGGCCAAAGAAAGTAAAGACATAATGTTTCATCTTATGGAAGTCTTATGGAAGTCTTATGGAAGTAGTGTTCAAATTACTGCCAAAGTTTTTAGCTATTTAGAATCAGTTTTACGAAGAAAAACAGTAAAAATATACCCCATCCATTCCTGGAGGTGGCGGTCTAGGGCCACCTCTGTATTGAGGTGGTTGAGGCCCATGTGTCCAAGCTTCTCGGCTTTTTGGAGGACCCTGTTCATCCTAAACAAAAAATATACATTTGATTTTAATGTCAAAATTCTAACCTAAAATAACTGCTGAAAAGATGTGCTGTGACATAGCTGTACATAAGTTTTTAAACAAATTACTGTAGGGTACGTTTTAATGGCACAAAGGGTTTCAAGCCATAACCCTATTTTAGTTCTCAAAGTATTCTTTTTACAAATCCTCACGACACATATTATACTACAGGCATGTAAATAATTAGAAAAAAAGCCAATCAAAACACTTTTATCAATCCATGTGTCAAATTAACCCTAAGACATTGCTTTGTGCAAAAATGTCGGTGAAACAATTTTTTAAAGTATAACTTTGTGACATGATATTACCTTCTCCTTATCATATTTGGAAGGTTCTCTATCATGTTCAGAATCTTCACTATGTCGGTCACTATGTCTATCGCTGTGCCGATCACTGTGATGGTCACCGTGTCTGTCTGCAGGTTTCTCTCCGTGCCGATCTACATGTCTCTCTCCATGTCTGTCCCCGTGTCGGTCACCATGCCTTTCTCCATGTCGGTCCATGTGCCGATCACCTTCCCAGTCTCCCTGTCGGTCACGTGGGTCATCACGCTCCCGGTTAGCCTCTCTTCTCTGCATTCTTCGTGGGTCTCTTGGGTCTCTCTTCCTAAAATACACAACACATGAATTACAAACAGTGTGATAAGAAATTTGGGTCTGGTATTAAGCCAATGTTAAAAATATCCTACGAAACCACAAATCCCTTCTTTTTTTAAATATATTTTTATTTTAAAACCTTTTAGACTGATGTTGACAACTATTTTTAGTATAAAAATGTGAAAAGCCAAAATGTCGGTAAAAAATCAGTCAGCAAGCGAGTTGGGGTTTAAGACATTTTTAAACAGTATTTCTGTTATGTCAAGGCGGTCAGATTTATGTCAGGGGAAAGTAGTTCCAATTTTGTTTCAAATTGAATGCAAACTCTCTCACTGGGATTATTTAAAGATACATGTGCATCTCCCCAAAAACACCAAAAAAAAAAAAAAATAAGTTGTAAATGCATGATCTAATTGTAATTATTTAGTGGAAAAAAACATTGCAAGAAACTTACTTTCTCTCTTTGTTTGGATCATCTTCATCATCGCTGAAAACTAGCTTGGCACTGAAACGATAAAGATAAGATACTAAATGTAGCAAATCTCACTAACTTTCTTTTCCAAACGGTAATGTTAAATTGACGTATAAACAAATGTGCGCCTTCAGAGTAAACATAATTTTAATGAGGTGTTTACAGGTGTACAATATGCTTATGTTTCTCAAGCTTTGACAGGTAAACAGGTAAACAAGTTAAAAACCGCAGACAGGTGGCATCCAATCTGCCAAAACGGTAATAGTTGATGTGCAACCCAGTCAAGACCAGCAATAACCTTGCTGTCATAGAAAAAGGAAGGAGCTTTATTGCCAAAAAGCAAATTCTAAACAAGATCTTTTACCATCAGTTTAGTAAATTTCCTATCATGAGGCGGGTATTTGGTTGAAAACGCAGGTTTGGGTCAAGACTGGTGAGGCATAATAGTAAAGAGGTATCCAACTCGAAAGCAAGCTTACAAAATGACTCCGTGGGAGGGTTAACAAGGCAAATGTCTGTTAATTTTGAACCCTGGTAAAAGACAGGTTTTTCGATTCTAAAGACAGTGGAAAACCTGCTAGCCAAGCAAAAACCTCCAAGCCGGGCAATAGGGTAGTGTGTATCTCCCAGTCCTACGTTACTGGAGGAGGGGGCCAAAGCTGCCTGTACTGAATCGTCCACAGTAGACTAAGGCAATGGAGCTGCTGTACGAGTACCAACTGACAAAACAGTATGCATGTCCACTAATAAAAAATAGAGGTGCAACGATACACTTATGCCACGATATGATACGTATCGGTACAACTATTTTAGAAAACCATTATAAAAGCAACAACAAATCATTGGAGTCATCATATCTCTTTAATTTCACAATCTTTAGACAGGAAACTATAGGCGACGTTTCGATACAGATTCTTGTATCGTTTTCAAGCACTTAAAGTGCTTGAAAACGATACAAGAATCTTTATCGAAATGTCGCCCATAGTTAATAAAAGAAGTTGTTATCTATAAATCTTCACCTGTGTCTGTTTAAAATCAATCTTAAGCAAATATTTAAAAACCAATTATCACAGGATAAATTTTTAACAGCACAAATTGGCCTCAATTTTAGATCTGTCAATGTCATCGATTTAAACCACCCTGTGTCTGTTTAAAATCAATCTTAAGCAAATATTTAAAAACTAATTATCACAGGATAAATTTTTAACAGCACAAATTGGCCTCAATTTTAGATCTGATTAAAATCAATTCAGTGTTCTAGAATATTTAAACCTTAATCTAAATTAAACTCAAAAGACAACATTAAAAATGTACTTGAAATCTAATTTAAAAGTTATGAGTTTAAATGAGATCTGTCTATTTGTTTAATATTGTTTAATATTGCTTTAAGAATTCATTACATTATAGAAAGATATTTTTGTCAACAACTCATAATTCTAATCCTAGAGCTCAAGTCACTCTTGGTAAATTGAAAGAACACAACACCTGCCTAGTCATAAGACCATGGATTTATGCAGCTTGTAAGCTGGTTACTAGACTGTCTATGAAATCATATTTTCCTCAAGAACAGCAATGCAGGCTACAATGCTTTACTCTCTTAACCCTTAAAGTGCTGAACACAACATTTGCCCATTTTAGCGTTCAAATTTCAATCAAAAAAGGCTGTTGAAAACTTATCCTGTGGTTATTTTGTTTAAAAGAGCCCCTACAGGAGCTCTTTTAAACAAATTATCACAGGATAGATTTTCAACACTGGGTGGTCCCAGTTTTAGGATTGACTTACATCAACTCGGCACTTTAAAGGTTAAAAAAAGACTAGATTTTGTCCTAAATTACCAGTTAGCCAAAAATTCCTACCTGCGTTTGTCTCCTTTTCTGTTTTCTTTTTAAATATTTCTTTGTTAACCCAAAGATGAATTGATTTCAGTTAGACAATCTGACTGCTTGGTGGGGCTCAAAACCATCTTGTGACAACCTTTTTAAAAGAGCTTTTAAATTTTGGTGGTCATGCACTAAGACCGTGGAATATTAATAGGGACTTGTGGACAGTCTGGATAAAATGAGCAAGTCTAGTATTTACCATTCTTTGGAAAAGAAAATTTGACTATAAACAAAATTGAAATGATAAAAAATAGTCTAGGATTTGTGAAATACATACACTTACTTTGTAGGGTACTAAAGCATTTCGGTCTTGGTTGTTGGAAAGGTGAATAATAAAATTCAAAGACTATGAGAAATGCTATCAGGATTGTGGTGACAATCTAATCATACATTGACTATTTGGGACAGAGTACAGTTTGTGCTGCTGTCAAACAATATGGCAGCACATTTGATTTAGAAGACATCTAGACTTGCTTTGCAAGTGGCTGTCTCTGTTGCGAAGGGAACTGATGAAATGCAGGGACGAAGACCCAGATGTTAACTAGGAAGTGTGAGACAGACTACAGCTTGTTTTAGCCATGGGAAAGCAATGGCAGCAATGAGTGAATGGCAGGGTAGTCCCTCAACACCTCACTCCTCAGCAGTCCCAGATTCCACTACCTGTCTCAACATACCTTACATAGCTTTCACACAATACACACACTAGTACTTTTGTTTGGGATCTTTTGGCAAATAAATTCAAAATATATTCCAAGAATTATTTTTTCTTCAGTGTTCTCCATTCTATAAAATTATTTAAGTGTTCTTAAAAAATATGCAAAGTGATAGAATTGTCACTTTTTTTTGTAGTGTAATCCCAAATATAACATATGTTGCATTTTATAACATAAAATATTATGGATTGTAAATTCTTTAATTGTAAAACATGACGTTTCTTGGCTAGTCCTTGCCCCTTCATCTAAGTGGCAATGACTAGCCCAGAAACAAAGTGTTTTATAATTAAAAAAGTTTCAATTTATTATATTTCATGTCGTAACACAAACTTCCAAATACCATCAAAGAATTTTATGTTGTGTTTGTCACTGTCAAAGTGGCATACAATTCCAAAGCCTTTGTTTGGATATAAGACAATGATGTTGCGATGCTTCATCCTTTGTTTATGGGACAGTTCTTTTATAGTACTGTCTAGGGGTGTAAGGATATAAGGGGATTGCGAAACGATACGTATCCTGATAAAGGGGTTGCAATACGATACACATCACAATATATTTAACCCTTAAAGTGCTGAACTCAACACTTGTCAATTTCAATGTCTAAACTCTATCCTAAATGGGCTGTTGAAAACCTTTCCTGCAATACTTTGGGAGCTCTTTTACACAAATTATTGCAGGAAAGGTTTTCAACAACACAAGGTCGAAACAGTTTTGAGTTGTACTCTCCCCAGTTCAGCTCTGTAAGGGTTAAGTCATGTATAGAATTTTCATTTTTAAAAAGAAATAGTTTACTGTCTCTTTGAGATTAAAATTTGTAACGGTAAAACATTAAAACTAACAGTGGTGAGATTTAGCATGTGCTATTTTATAAATAGTGTCAATTCGTGAAACGTTCGCTGTTATCGAAATTTTTTTTTCACTTGGCAAATTTGAAATTGCACAATTATAAGTTACATTAAGTGCATTGATAATGTGCATTAATTATGTACTGTGTATCGCGATACGCGTCCTTCAAATCAATGTATCATATCGTGGCCCTTGTATCGGGGTACGATACTGTATCACCGTATCATTACACCATTATTGTTTATTCCCAAGCTGAACTTGTAAACTGTGTGAGATGTCTTAACAACACTTGGTATGAAGATCAATTTAGTTACGATTCTGTGCTATTTTTTGTTTGGATTATAACAATATTTTGTTAGTTTCCATGGCAATCAGTTTGACATAATAAGGGGAGTGTTCAACATAAAAACATTTTAAGATATATTCACAGAAATTAGCATGTAGATTGGTCTAGTTTTGAAATTCTGCCTTTTGATAGTTTGGTGTTTTGAAAAAAATTATTGGATTTTCATGGAAACAAGTTGAATTTGCATTGTTAATGAAGGTAATGCTCTTTCAGAGCAGTCCATGAATACGATTGATATCTCTTTTACAGAACTAGTTAAAAGGTCAGTCTCGTGATGAAGCCACTCCTTTCAATGTGCAAGATGTAGTTTGTTGATGATTTGAGCAGGTTTTCCATAGCAACAGTCTGAATTTGAAAATCAAACCAAATCAGCTCTCTTGTGTGAAATTTGTTATGAAATTTATGCTGTTATTGGAAATGAAGAAGTTGATGGGATGTAAGTAGTTATATGATGTTGTCAGTAAAAAAATACTCATATTTTTGTGTTGGTTATTGATGAATGTTTTAGAATGAAGAGACTCGGGGATCAATCTCACCTATGTTGTACCGTTAATCAGCCTTGAAACTGACGTTACCTGATCGGAGAGACTCGGGGATCAATCTCACCTGTGTTAGATTGTTAATCAGCCTTGAAACTGACAGTGACAGTCGGGCTGTGGGATTTTCCAATTCCAAACCATAACTTCTCACACCATGACTTTCCAATCTCAAACCATGACTTATCAATCCATGCCTTTGCAATCTCATTCTATGACTTCTCAATTCATGACTTTCCAAACTGGAACCATGACTTTTCAATCCCAAACCATGACTTCTTAATCCATGACTTCCCATTCCCAATACATAACTTTCCTATCCCAATCCATGACTTCCCATTCCCAATCCATGACTTCCCATTTCCAATCCATGACTTCCCATTTCCAATCCATGACTTCCCATTCCCAATCCATGACTTCCCATTCCCAATCCATGACTTCCCTATCCCAATCCATGACTTCTCATTCCAAATTCATGACTTACCATTCCCAATCCATGACTTACTATTTCCAATCCATGACTTCCCATTCCCAAACCATGACTTCCCAATCTCAATTTATGACTTTCCAATCTCAATCTATGACTTCCCAACCCATGACTACATGGTTTGAGACCCAGGTATTCTGTTCTATCTCTCCCCAGTTGTCTGTGATGAAGTGATGAGAAACACAGATAGAGATATCAGGGAATTATGTCACAACGTTTCACCTTCTTCTGTTTCCCCCATGTTCAAACCTCCACAAAGTAAACATGTCTCCTTTTTATCAAGTTTAGATGCATTTTAGCTGTTGACTCTGGTTGTACAACTCATGGCTAAATCAAGAAATTGTTCGGGTAATGAATTTTCTGTCAGTTTTATGGACATTGTGAATTTGATGATGTCATTCTTTTTTCCGCAGTTTGAGTTTTTGGGTCTGGAAAACTAATTTGACATGTTAGAAGTGTGTTTGTATTTGTTCCACAACAGCTTCAGGAGACGTTCAAGGAATTTATATGGCTGCGCTATGATACGGGGTTTGGTTTTGCGGCAATGTAGTTAGCTTTCACCACTTTCAAGTTTGTTTTTGTAATAACAGTAGGCATTGACTAACCTTAGAGGTAAATTGTGCATAATTTGTGCATCAGTAGGATTTTAGCTGTATAACTTTAGGAAGAAATACTGATTTCTCTTATGGTAATACAAATATATATACATATACTTAGGTGATTCAACATTTATTTAGTTCTTTATTTTTTTGCCATTCATTCATTCATTCATTCATTCATTCATTCATTCATTCATTCATTCATTCATTCATTCATTCATTCATTTAAATGTTTAACATATGTTCACTTCGTATACTGCAGTATTTAATTCAGTAGTACATTAAACTGTGACCACCTTGTATTGTTGAAAAGAATTCAAAGATATACTTTTTAAAACATTTGAAACTCGCTTAGTCTTGAAGTGTAGAATAATGATTAGTTGGATTTCCTAGTGCAACCACTTTGTACTGTTGAAACCTATCCTATGGTCATTTGTTTAAAAGAGTTCTTTTAGGAGCTCTTTTAGACAAATGACCACAGGATAAGTTTTCAACATTATTTTCAAAATTAGCTTTTGGACACTTAAATCTACATACGATGCCATCAGCACTTAAAGGGTTGAATATATTTTATGCGAGGTACAACCTTTGTCTGTTGGGAAATCATAATAAAACGTCCAACTGAGATTTTACTAATGATGAATATTCCATCTCTTCTATTTAATTGTTTTGTGTTGATTTCCATAACGAAGTTTGAGGGTGAATACATTACCAGTAACTTACCAGTAAAAACTAAATTGGGATTACACTTTCTGAAAAAGGAACAATTCTATCACTTTGTGTGGCTAAGTTTGTGCGGCATTCACATCCTCAATCAGACACCAAATCTCTAGTACTGAGCATCCCAGCACTTCACCATTTCGCTGGGACTTCACTGACATCACAAAGTCCTCGTGGCAAATATCAGCCAAAGATCACATGTTTTACTGTGTCGCATAACTGCAATCATCCTGGGTAACGCCAGGGGATCCACGCTCGCTACCGACTGACGCTACTACCCCTGGGTTTAATCGAAGGGTTTCT
>JAULCD010053163.1:0-12183 GCA_032361085.1 Calliostoma canaliculatum | reverse complement strand
CTAGAAGCCTGACCCGTATATTTCCGGGAGCCGCACGGTAAGGGTTAAAACTGCACTTAACCGTAAACCTCTTTGGTTGATTTATCAAACGTTTAAGTTAAAGTACAAACTATTTTGTAGTAATAGAACACATTACCACAGGATAGGTTTTAACCAGCACATGCAGTTTTAAGTTTTACAACTGTACAACATTTACAATTCTAATGACATTGTTTTTAGTATCTAAAGGTAGTGGTAAAAAACTATCCTTTGTTGATTCGTTTTGAAGAGCTTCCGTCGAAACTCTTGCAAACAAACGTCGGAGCTCTTGTAACAATATAGTTTAAGTCCAACAAAACCCTTACAAGAGTTAAAACTGATAATGTGATAATGTTAATCAATGTAAAATGCACGCCACCAGGACATGGAGTTTTGGAGTAGTAAGTGAATAGGGGTTAATCGTAGTTTCCATTAGTACTTTAGTTATCTCGCAGTGGTCTGATTTATGACAGGCGATACATTTAGTTTTGCGTTATTCAACCTGCGAGTATCAGCTCGTACTGACGAACGAGGGGTGGTACCAAAACATTGCACCCTGTCTTCACAGCCTTGTAGAATGGTTCGCAACCATTGAAAGTGATGCTGAGCTTCATGCAATGTTGTCTGCATGTTTATAGGTATGTTTTCTTGACTGTTAATACTGTATAAATACGATGGCAAAATTTACACACAAAACAGTAAAATGTGAGTTTTGAAAATATGGAAAATCTGTGCAGCTTATGTTGCAGTAAAATGTAAATTTTAAACATAAGACAAAAGTAACTTAATTTTATTCAGATTGACACAAGCTGTTAACATCAAGCTGCATTATTACCAGTTGAAATCACTTAGAATATTGGATTGATCATGAGTCTGAGTCAGGTTGACCAATAGTCTATTGTTGCAAACGATTTCCCCGATGGTCAGACTGTAGAGACATCCTCAGAGAATAATTCATTTCTTCCCACACTGATGTTAATATGACTGACCTTGGCTGGTACATGTATGTTACTCATAAATGAACAAGGACACAGACTGGTTGGACATATGAAGAACGTTAATACATAGCTTTGGGTTAGCTGGTCACCGAGCTAATAAGAAGATCGTTTTCAATTAACCTGAATATCTGTCTCACAGTTCATGCCTACTGCTAATTGACACTTAATTATTGTGTGTCGATATGTAAAAAATCTATACTTAAATTGAATATTTTATGTCTAGTCCACAGGGCACCGAGGCACCAACAGGCTCTCTATAACTTCGTACTTGTCATCCAAGGCGACTAAATTAGGACAGTTTGTTTGCCGTGGGCTGCATATTGTAAATATGGAAGAGTTGAGTCTGGTGGTGTGTACGTCTGTATTTTTCAACACACAATATTGACTCGAACGTCATCCACACAAGTGGCCAGGACGGTCCTAGACTGCTTAGTCGGCTCGTCATCCAGTGATCTTGACGTCACTTCTTCCCTCATTCAATTGCTTCTGTCTCCCAATTTCTCTCTTAAGGCTAAAACAATCTAATTTCCTAATGATGTTTGAAAATATATTTTGTTTATTTTACAAACAATAATTATGTGGATAAACACTGAAATAAATTTAGAGAAATTACTCAGCGGATTTCCATGAGTTTGATGAGATTTCCTATGGAAATCTCAACAAACCCATGGAAATCCGCTGAATAATAACTATACCTTTTTTCTAGTAAAAGCTATTTTTTACTTTAAAACATTCTTTTAAAAAAATATATCTAAGAGATATATTTATGTAGTGAAAGTGATCTAATGGTTTTGGTAATGTATATATACCAGGCTTAATACTTATCAATTTCAATGTCAAAATTTAGTCTAATATACCGTTAAAAACCTATCCTGAGGTTTTAACAGCAATAGGTAGTGACAATTTTAAGGCCTACTCAACAGTTCGGGCATGCAGGTTAACGTGATTATGTTATAAAACAAAAGCATCTTTTTGTGAGAATAATTAAAGTAAACTTTCAATTTAGGTTAAATCAAAACCTCTTATTGAAACACAATTTCGAATGTTAAACCAAATCAAACAAGCTGAGCAGTCAACACCAATAATATCCTCTACTCCAGCAGTATTTAATTGGGGTACAATCCCATTTGTGTTAGTATTTTCATCTTTGATCAGATTCTGCCTCAGTAAATCTTTGGGGAAGCACTGAGGTGGTGATCAGCTTACAGAACGTTAAAGATGAATTTTATCCTGGTCGTGGAAAAGAACGATGTATGATAGACATACCAGTTGTTTAAACGTTTACCTTTTAATTAAACATTTCACAGCCAAATATGTGTACATTTTATAAATATAACAAGTATTGCTATTTGCATATTGTATATTGTATATTACGATATAATACTACTATATAAAAGTAATAGCAATGTGTCGTTTTGTTTGGTGCTAAATCCACACAATGTAGTCTTGAAGCGCTTTCACAGCTTTTGAAACGGATCCAACGTTCACCCAGTATACAACAATGGAGTATACAACTTAATCTGTCTGAAGGTTCGCATTAACATTTCACATGTATTCCATGCCAGATGGCCAGTTATACTGCTGGGTGAACAGAGGCACAATTCGAACAAAACCACGTGCCTAGGGTGACACCACAAGCACTTTTTCCTGTGTCTCAGTGTGGGGCAGGGAAAATACCCTAGATACTCTCATACATAATTATATGTGAAGGGGTTTGACATTTGAAGATTATGGGACAATGAAATGTAATTATAGTTTATACTGAAAAGAAAAAGGTTCAAATGATTCAATTATATATCATTATAATTTTACTAATATACCGGATTTCTCGTTTACAAATATAAAACAAAACTATTAAAAGAACAAAAGTCTTAATTTCCTTATTCGATTTCCTCAAAAACTGTTTTGCGGCAAAGTGCACAATTACGGGCATTTTTAAACCCAACCTAGCAACCAAGGTAAATAGTTCTCGTTGTCGTAATTTTAAGACGACTTTAAATAACGCGCTCTGGGCCCTAGTCCTAAAAGCAATCTGAGGCTAAGTTGGTAATGCTAAAATATAACAATGGCTTACGACTGTTGTAGCGCAGAAATTGCTTTGGAACCGGTCCCATTGGGAACCGGTGCCATTCGGCACCGGTTCCAAATTAATTTGTACTCTACGACAGTTATAAGTCTATGATGAGAAACAACTCCACAATAAAGTGTTTCTAAAAATCGCTTATGATCAACTTAGCCTTAGCTCGCTTTGAGGAACGGGGCCATAGCCATTACCATGTGTTAGACTCCGGAAGCAGTGAGAGATGAAGACTCGTCTGTGATGTATTAATGTCCTTTTCGGAAGTATGCACATTTGGTAGATTTGAATACAGTCAATGTTGTGGTAGTAATGCCATTGACTACATGCATATGTATGCATTAATATGACTGATTATAAAACTTAATTAACCTTAAATGACCCATCTTACTTTCATCATCTGACCTTGATGGCTGGTGTTTCCCCTTTATAACACGTGACAATGTAACAATCTGTGTCGCATATCAAATGGGTACAAATCTTTAAAAACAAAAGGAAATATATTCTGGTATTCAAAAGTAGTGTTGAATGAATGTTAGGTATTATACAATGTTGAAGTGTGTTTATCAATACAATTTTGCGTAAAGTAATTTGTGTGTACAAGTATGATTCGCATTATATACTATGCATTATTTAAGTTTGTGGAACACTGTGTACTTCGATACGAAAAGAAATTAAGAACAGTAATTCTTTATTTGAGCAAACTTATTTGAACACAAAACAAATGTGCTTTCACATAAATACTTTATAATTTCGGCAAGTCTGAAAGTTAATATATCTCACTCTGAAAAATGTATCCACAGTACAGCTCTATGCTATTTTAGAAAAAAATAGTTTCTTTTAAATTCAATGTTTATTAATTTTTTAAAGTTTTAACATTGCCTGAATTAGGACCATGTGATTAAAAATGCATTGTGCTTTTAATACAGTTAGCTAGTTAACTGTAATTACCATTGTAGCACAAGAGGTGAGAAACTGCGAGTATTTTAAGAGAAATGGGGAAAATGCGGCGACAATGAATAAAAGTTAAATGTTTAACAAAAATATGAGTCATAATCTCACATTATTTAAGGACATGTGTACACATTCAGTGTAAATATACATCAACATGCACTCATTTGTGTCATTCACACGTAACACATCTGTCTGACCCAATGCTCAAGAGTATGTTTAATGTTATTAAACAGTTAAGTGGTATTGGCGGCCGTCTTGTAGAGCCCTCAAAATGGTCTCAAACATGCTTCACGAGATTTATTTTCGTAACCATGACATTCTGACAACACTCCACTTGCAAACAAATCAATTGCTCTAGCTGTTATTTACATGTAAACAGTTAACACTGGAAATAATGCAGAGACATTATTTAGCGGATTTCCATTGGTTTGATGAGATTTCCGTATTTTTTTTCTAGGGTAAGTTGACACAGTCAACATATAGACGTTTTGTTCACAATTATCACGTTTTACACTGATACTGAGTTGTTTATCAATGTAATATATTATTTTACCCTTTTTATATCAAAGCAAATGAAGCAGTTCAGCATGGGTTAAATGACTGCTTCAATAAATGTCACCTGTCTTCTAGCTCTGTCTGACACATGTAGATATATGGATGATTGTTTTAGTCTTACACACCTATCAAGCAAGTGATGATCTTTTGCTTGACAACGGTGTTAGCTATATAATCTACATCGCAACATGCTACTCAGTAGCAAAACATGTTATGATCCCTTTACATTTGCGATTATTTTAACTTTGAAATGCCACTCACATAATCTCACAGACTACATTAACTGTAAAACCTTTCGAACGAGACATATTAGCCGGTGTGACAAAACTGATGCAGATTCTGTCATTCTTTCAAAACATTTATGGAAGTTTTGACCATCTGTCAACAAGAAATTAGGAACTGCTTTTATGCTAAAAGACGAAAGTATTGTCAGTTGACGGATGACTCCATTTCCTAAGACCTAACATTACAGCTAATATACTGTGCTTGTTTTTGGCTTCTGGTGGCGTGCCAAACACCTATTCATGGTGATTTATAAGGCGAAAAAGACACGCTCTTATCGCAGACAGAGCACTTGCAGAGCCTTTCAAAAGCTTCACCTAATACTGTGAAACGCTGACAGGGTAGCAAAACCTATGCCCAAAATAGCATGGTCTACTTGTACGTTTGTGTAAGTTGCAAGTTTTTACACATTTCAAAATGTGCTATTTGTCGGTGTTCTTGAATTCGTTTTTAAAATAATGGTTTCAAAGGACTGGTGTTTCGAGTGCACACTGTCTGCCGTTGTTGATTTGTTTTCAGCATAAATGTCAACAGTAAATCCATATCAGTTGCCGCATTTTCTGCAGCTGAAATGGATTGTTCCATCTTAAGTTTTCTTTACCGACAACAAATCTAACGTAAGTGTAAATATCAAACACTCGTACTAAAAGAGATGTATTTGTGAACATTACGTTGCCACCGTTGTGACCCAAAGGCAATCTTCCATAGGGCACTTTCATCTTAGTCCTGTACGAGATCCTACTGATTGTGTCATTTAATGGCATGTCCTTGCAGTGTGTGTTTGTGTTTTGACACGATTCATGTTTCAATTTCACTGCATAAAAGTTGTACTGACGTCAACACAAAAAACGTGTACTTGAAAAGTTCTTTAGGGAACTCAACACTGTGGTATAGAAATTATTCAGCGGATTTCCATTGGTTTGATGAGATTTCCTATGGAAATATCGGAAATACCACAGGAGATATCGTTTGTGTGAGATCAAGCAATATCGTCACAAATGGTGTCATTTCATTGTATCGATTTCTCCGGCATGACATCATACCTATTGTCCCATCATTGTGACGTCACATTGGGTATGCAGCAGCATTGTTCTAGCTCACGGCAGCACAGAAAAAAATGTCATTAAAAATTTACAAAATGATTGATTATTGTAATCCGATTGAGTTTGAATGATAAATAGAATCTCATCCTCGTGTCTCCTGATATCAAATATATCAACCTCGGAGTTTTTAAACTTTTATCAACTCGTGTTGATATATTTGATATCAGAAGACACGAGGGTGAGATTCTCTATATACTATCTTATAAGTTCGCATAGCACGCTAATGGCATTACATAGCTTCCTGTTGACAAACTGCAACTGTTAATAAAAAAAACGCCTTAAGTTGAGCTTAGCACTCGCCATGCACTTTATCATAAAACACATTTATGCCACCAGCATTAAAGTTGCTTGTTTGATGCTAAACGGATATCCATTTATTATTGATTAACAAATTCTTTAGCGCTATATTTGTTTTAAGACGATATGTTCGGATGCTAAAAACTGTTGGATTGATGCCTGATTCTGATAATAAGGCAGTTTCAAATTCCAAGTCATCAGGCATGTTTATGATGCGCGGAACGTGAGGAAAACATCTTTACAGTAAAACATGTAAATGTCTCCAATCTTACTGTATATTTTAGTGATAAAATGACTAAAAGTTGATCTGATATAGTTTAAAATCAATTAAACGTTTTTGACATACCGCGTTTGTCATGTCAATTGGAATGTTAGAATCTTTCTGAGTATAAAACGTCTTTAATCGAACCGTTTTCGGAGCTATATGGTTTTAGTTCTATTACTACAAATTATGAAGTATTAAAATTATAAGACTTTCTTAAATTATAAGAACAATAAGATGAAATGTAAAGCGTTGTGTGAAGGGGCCTAGCTTATTAGATAGTATTTTATGGATATAATAATTACTAATTTGGCAAACGGCATTTTGACACTAATCTTCACACTGAATTACCGCTGAAACGCCATCAATACTCTGACAGCATCAGGCTTCTTCCTCCTTGCAGAAATGTATTTGTTAAAAATGGTTCCTGATTATTTTTCCCATGTAACAATTAAAGTTGTAAATACTTAATTGCACCCTTCATTTATTTATAAATTACATGAAACATTTCACAGTGTTTAAAAGAATAATTAATTACTTGATGCATTGAAAAAGCTAAATCCGAACAACATCAAAACTAAAGTTGTAATTTTTGAAATTCTACGCATCCAATTATTACTGAAACACGACCTCCTCCAGACACATAACTTTGATAAAGCAATTCTAGGCTCAAATGAACGTAAATGATTTTTGACACAACGTTCTGTTGAGTTGTTTCTTATCATACATGTAGGCTTACGTCTGTTGTAGCGCAGAAATCGATTTGGAACCGGTGCCAAATGGCACCGGTTCCAAAGCGTTTTCTGAGCTAAGAATATACATGTATATCCCGTTGCCTGCGAATTAACGTTCCACGGTGCTGACTATTGTACTGTCCTGGTTGGGATGCATGTCTACAGCGCTGTCTGTAAGACAATGAATCATTGTGCACCTGAGCTTTGTAGTGTTGAACTATATTTAGTTCGACTTTACACTGTGACTTACCATTAGCTATTCAGAATCTATTCTGTTATAAGCTCTCGATAACAAATCGCCACTGAATATTTTTTCAACTGCCTTTTTAAGTTGTACTTTCGAGACTAAAATCAAGAAAACATTATTTGAGTTTAAAGTTTAAACCTCTGAAACTTGCACAAAGTCAACACATACGACAAGTGGGCGAACCGACAAATTTCATTCGTGAAAACATTTGAGTTGACGTCATGTATAGTCAAAGACTCTTAGCTGGCATTGTGAAGGTATTGAACCTCTTTGATAGATTCGATACCTTCACAATGTCAGCTAATCGTCTTATCTCAAGAGTTTTCTTCTTGTGCAAATACAGAAAACTATTATCTAGCATTCAGTTAAAGACGATAAAGAAAATAATTAGTGTTCAAAGGCTTTCACAAGAAAATGATGACCTTGTTGTAATCAAAGGGACACAACTTACAAGGTTAACATGACTACTAGTTTGTGTACCGATAAAACATTTACAAACTACTTAGTACTGGGGGTAGCCGTGAAAACTTCATTCATTTTGGGGGAAAAGTAGTTTTCAGTGGCCATGGCTTATTTGTTTCGGTTAATTGGAGAAAACGCAATTACTTGTGACTCCAAAATCCATTTAGCATGCAGTACTTGCTTTGAATTTACTTTGAATTTAATTGAACCCTGATTTCAATAAACACACAAACCTAAATATATCAATGTGTTTTGAATATAAAACATAAATATACCAAGACGTTAATAAACACACAAAATGAACGTATTTATATGTTTGTGTGTTTGTTCAGGAAACTAAACATGTAATCATCCTGCCATTACTCTTTATGTCCAGGGTTTGGGTTGTTTTTTGTGTTTGTGTGTGTTTTTTTAAATATATAGTCTGTGACACGTCGTCAGATCTCAGATTTACTGCACCATCGACTGAAAAATCCACCATAATACAACATAATATATGAATATATATCTGATCACACAAACATATTCATATTAAGACATCAGTGAACGCACAATGAACACACAAACATAAATATATGTATATGTTTGTGAACATAAAAACATTAACATATCAAGATGTATGTGAACACACAAACATAAACACAATAATATGTTTGTAAATACACACACATAAACATATAAAGATGTTAGCGGACACACACACATACTTATATCAATGTATCAGTGAACCTAAAACATAAGCATGTCAATATGTTAATAAAAACACTATACAAACATAAATTTATTTAATATGTCATTGAACATAAAAACATAAATAAATCAACATGTCAGTGAACATACACATATCAACATGTCAGTGAACATACGCATATCAACATGTCAGTGAACATACGCATATCAACATGTCAGTGAACATACACATATCAACATGTCAGTGAACATACACATATCAACATGTCAGTGAACATACACATATCAACATGTCAGTGAAAATACAAAAATATACATATCCACATGTCTGTGAACATACAAAAATAAACATATCCACATGTCAGTGAACATACAAAAATAAACATATCAACATGTCAGTGAACTTACAAAAATAAACATATCCACATGCGGCTAATTAGCGTGCAGGCCCCCGTTCCTAAAAGCAATTTTGGGCTGAGTTGATCGTAAGTGATAAAACATAACATTAGATTACCACTGTCGTAGCACAAAGATAGCTTTGGAACCGGTGCCATTCAGCACTAGTTCCAAATTAATCTTTGCGCTACAACAGTTTTAAGCCTATGATAAGAAACAACTCCACAAAACACCGTTTCAAAAATCACTAACGGCCAACTTATCCTAAGATCACTTTGAGGAACAGGGCCCTCTGATGTTTCTAGCCCATTTTACCTAATAGCCTCTATTGTGCTTGAGTGACCATTGCTTAATTGTATATTGTCTGATCATTGAGGTTTTTCTTGTCGATGTGTTGCTTTGATTACTAGGAACAACAACAAGCTCTGTTTAGCCAAGAATTGTATGGTTCTGAAAATCATTAGGTGCCTTCTACGTTACAGTTACGTAGTTATTCATATTGTCATATGGTATAATGTGTTATTTGTTGTGTAATTAGGCTGAAATAAAACTGTGACAACACTTAAACTCATTATAGATTTATTTGGATTTATTTGTCTGTCATCGGCGCTATCAGCACTATGATAGTCTGTCCTGAAAGACTCCATTGAACATAGGGGCAACATAAATTAGAAGTTACAAAATGACAAAAAGATTCTATGTTAAATATGATCTGTCCTACAAACTAATTCTATGGGTTGCGGGGATGTATTTTTTTAAATATTATTATTCACACCATTTACCTCTTTCCTTGATTTTGTCCGCCACATATTAATACAGTAATAGTCATTGAAATGCGATGCAATGACAGCTACAGGAAGTGTCAAAGCCAAAACACCAAAGAAAGCACAAACAGACCCAACAGCATAGCCACAGGCAGTTGTGGGGTACATGTCCCCATATCCAACAGTTGTCATAGTTACCACAGCCCACCAAATCGACTTGGGTATTGATTGAAACTTCTCATTGGTGTCTTCACAAAAGTACACAAATGAGCCAAAAATCACCGCAAGGATTGACACAGAGAAGACCAACAATATCAGTTCCTTCTTACATTCCATCAACGCCAGGAAGATAATCCTTAAATTTGAGTTATTCTGCATGAGCCTGAACACCCTGAAGAGCCGAATAACGTAGATGCTCTTGATTACCAGAAATGCATTGACGGCGGTCCAGGTATCCTCAAATACGTCGCTGATTTCAACAAGAGTATACAGAGTCCACCCAATAAGCACCGTGAGTATGTCAACCCAGTTGAGGAAGCTACAGAAGAACCTGCAGGGTTTAGGGCAGACCACCAGGTGGACGACAAGCTCCACAGTGAAGAAGACGAGGCAGACAAAGTCGATGGTAACCAGAGGGACGTTGTTTCCAGTGAAGAGGTACATGTGACGTCGTTTTAAGGGGTCGTGTTGGGCGTAGTGTAACATATATATGTACTCTTCGGTGCCGTTCTCTGGCTGCTTCCTTAACTCAGACACGGTGTCCAGACAAAAAGTGATGGAGTAGAGGATAATAGCGAGTGAAAGCAGTACGTGCCACACCTGTGAAGAACAATACATGTCATGAGGGTCTATTTGTAAAGTGTCTGGGCCCCGTTCTTCAAAGCAAAATTAGGCTAAGTTGATCGTAAGTCATTTCTGAAACATTGTCCTCATGAAGTTGTTTCTTAACATAGGCTTACAACTGTCGTACAGCAGAAATCGCTTTGGAACCGGTGCCATTCGACACCGGTTTCAAAGCGATATCTGCGCTACGACAGCCGTAAGCCAATGTTATATATTAGCACTTACGATCAACTTAGCCTAAGATCGATTTGAGGAACTTGGCTCTTGTACTTTTAATTAAGAAATATTTTAACTGGAAGCTGAACGTATATTATGTGCCTGGGTCTATACAAAATGGACACTGTATATTCCCACACCTTATTATTAACTAAAATCAACAATCTATTTTTATTCATAAATTATTTTGTTAAATTTGTGTTTTGCCTAACTTGATAATAAACTAAAGAAATCTATACTTACTTATTCACCGATTTTTATTGCATTATGTATTTTTCTATTAAATACCTTTTTTCATTACATTTACAAACTAAAAGGATTTACTACAACTTATTGCTATGATTATTTACATTAGCCATAATCAGTTAAAACAATGAGACGAAAAGTATGGTTTTATGTTTTGCCAAAATACACACAATATAATCACTGCGCTCTGATGTTTGGTACTTAATGCCGTATAAATTGTAGTTCAACTGTTACCTTTGCCGCTACAGACGAATTTGGATATTCCATTGTTCGCCAAATCCGATGTTTCCACGATTGACAACATGTCTTGTCGTCGTTGTCTTCGGCCTTATCACTTTCCTTGCTTAACGACTTCATGATGTCTTTATCCTGATCCACCTGGTGGAGAGTCCGCCAACAACAAGGGGAGATAACTGACTCGGATATCTTCCAAAAGGCCAGTTCATTCCTGACGGCGTTACCACAGAGAGCCTGGGTCACGTGAAGTTCTTTTGTTCTGTAGAGATTCAGAATACAGGCAAACACTGCAGGGTCTCGGTCGAAATAATACTCGCCTTTAATGACGTTAAAGGAGCTGCAGGATTGGGTCAACTCGGCGAGTCTAGTTCCCGGGTGCCGCTTTAAAGTATCCAACGTTGTGATGAAAATAGTTCCTCCCACGTTAATACGTATCTGCTCCATTGCGACACCTGTAAATATAGATTATTTATAAGTAGGGTAACCATGTTCCCGTGTATTAAGTCGAGTCAACTTGTTTCCCTGTATTAAGTCGAGTCAACTTGTTCCCGTGTATGACGTCGAATTAACTTGTTCCCGTGTATTAAGTCGAGTCAACTTGTTCCCGTGTATTAAGTCGAGTCAACTTGTTTCCCTGTATTAAGTCGAATTAACTTGTTCCCGTGTATTAAGTCGAGTCAACTTGTTTCCCTGTATTAAGTCGAGTCAACTTGTTCCCGTGTATTACGTCGAATTAACTTGTTCCCGTGTATTAAGTCGAGTCAACTTGTTCCCGTGTATTAAGTCGAGTCAACTTGTTTCC
>JAULCD010053052.1:0-12186 GCA_032361085.1 Calliostoma canaliculatum | reverse complement strand
ACCTACTTAACATGTACTAGTCTATATATGAACATAAACTACACAAATATACTACACTACCTACTTAACATGTACTAGTCTATATATGAACATAAACTACACAAATATACTACACTACCTACTTAACATGTACTATTCTATATATGAACATAAACTACACAAATATACCACACTACCTACTTAACATGTACTATTCTATATATTAACATAAACTACACAAATATACTACACTACCTACTTAACATGTACTATTCTATATATTAACATAAAGTAGTTACCCTGTTTATGGTTATATGTAGGCAATAGTATCCTACATATAAACAATAGTAATCGAACATGCATGTATCCAAATAGTAAAAAACATCTCATAAAACTGATAATATACGCATACATTAGGGTACTAAATAGACTGAGCAATACACATAAATTACACATATCAAGATATCAGATAAGCCTACAATATACATCACCAAGTATTAAATAAGCCCAACACAATAAATGCATTAAGAAATAAACCAACATAGAAAGATGAAAGTGTACCCTCCTTGATTCCTACTGCAAACAATCTAAACTAAACTGGGAGTTCATCGTATTTAAGGGTAATCTAGATTGCTTCAATCAAGCGAGAAGTAGAAAGAGCAGAAGCACGAACAGAAGCATGAGTGACGCGATGGTCAAAAGGCTATTGTGAGCAATCAAGCAAGACGCAGATGCACGGGCAGCATAAACTATGACAGCGCAATAATCAAAGTGCCATTATTTCGAGTGCAATTGATTAGGTGTCTGTATTGTGTTGTATTGTGTTGTTATTGATAATTAAATATATAAATAAATAGGTATTAAAACATATACTAAATATAAACACTAAATTACATACTGCTACATTAACATACTTTTACCCTTTGTGTTTCAGATGTCACCTAATGGCCCACTGACTTCCATACGCTAATACTATGTCTTCTCACTGAAAGTAATGCAAATGCATTCTGCTGTCCTGACAAGCGAGTGTGTAACTTATGTTTGTTTTTGGTTCCAGCACTGACTCAATCCTTGGTCCGACCGGTGCAGTCCTGCTGTCCCCCGATATTGACACGGACACTCAAAGTTCTCAAGACAGCTCTGCATCTAAGGAAGGGGGATTCTACTTGTTGAGGAAGGACTCTGAGCGCCGCTCCATCCTCGTGCATATCCTCAAGCAGGACTCGGGACAGGTACAATACAGGCTGCACAATATAGTTTTTAAAATAAAGTTTTCTTGTCGTCACTAAACAAGAAGAAATTTTAGAATATGCCAACAGAGAATTTTTTTAAGGATTTTGCTTGATGAAAGAGCTAGAATAGACGCCATAAATATATGATAAAGAAAAAATCGACTTCCATAAAAATCCTGAATGATACATTACACATGGTTAGGTCATCAAAACATGTTGTGTTATTAAATGCTTACTGACTGTGATAATTAATAGACAACATGCAATTGCTGCCAGTTGTCTTTGACAACAACCAGCTCTTGTTGTCGATCACAATCATGCAGCAGCACTGGTTGAGAGGAGTCCTGTCTGTCTCTAGTAGCTTAACTCTCATTAGCAAACAAGGTTTCATTTCCCTTCTTAACTGGGGTGGGTTAGGGCGATTTATCAGGAGAATTACCAGGAGATGAGGTTTGGGTGGTCGAGGATTCAATAGCAAATCCATTCACCAATGCAACTTTGGTCAGGCGAGTGGGAACTGCAAGTCCCAGTCATTCCTGTCGGACCTACTCCGGAAGATGGAAGGTTGTCTACCTTTGCCAGAAATTGGGCTCTTCTGGAAGATTCATTCATTTTTGTCAGTCAGGGGTTCCAATGGCCTATCATTTTGACCTTTCAGCTTTCTCACTTTCCACAGAAAGTCACATAGCCTTTATCAGAGCTCAACAAGGTAAACGAGACTAGTCAGGGAGGAAGCAGTAGTCAGGTTAGAAGATCGGGGTTTTCTCCCAGCTTTTACTTCCCAATCTTCTTAGAGAAATGCCAAAGGATGCGGTTCTGGTGCCCGAGATTTTTGTGGTAAACTCAACAGCCAATGACAACCAGTTATGGTCAGGCGATTGGGATCTGCCTGTTCCAGTCGTTGCTGTCAGACCTACTCCGGAAGGTGGAAGGTTGTCTACCTTTGTCACAAATTAGACTCTTCTTGAAGACTCCCTTTTCTACCTGGACTTTAATCAGGGATTTTGTCTGCTTTCCAGCCGACCCCTCCACTCTCTGGTCAGGAAAGAAGTAGTATCAGGTTAGGAGATTGGAGTTTTCTCCCTGTCTTTTACTCGCTAATCTTTCTAGTGCCGAGAAATAATTCGGACAAGAAGCGCCTGATCTTCAATTATGAATTTGTTTTAATGCACAGGCCGACCCTGCTGACTCTCAGGACCATAGTCAGACTCTGGGATTATCTGGCTTCCGTAGATTTGGAGGATGTTTATCTGCACATGGCGATATATCTACTCCATCAGAAGTTCTGTACCAGAGAGTGCACTACCAGTTTTCGTTTTGATTTTTTTTGGGTCCCCGTGGATTTTCACATTCATCACTAACTTTAATCTCAATGATGGCCTTCAGGTGGAGTCATGCCATCCCAGAACCTACATTTCCTTTGAATATGCTTCCTGACTCAGGGAAAGCGTTTTGAGGTTCTCCCTCGCTAGAGAAGTAATCGTAAACTACAAAATTTTTGTTTACCTAAGTAAACCACTATACTATCTTCATCTCTTCATGAATACCTCCAATGAAGGCTGGAAAGCTAATTTACATGACCAGAGAGGCCCAGGGCTGTGGTCTGATGTAGAAAAGTCCAAGCACATAAACTCACTTGAGTTCATGGCATTTCTTCAGGCCATCAGCAACTGGTCGCTATACTCCTGAAGTATCAATGCTTGTCCATCCGGTCGGACAAAACCACCATGGTGCATCAATGGACATGATTTGACGTGGTCCAACTCTCTCTATTGCCTACCCTTTCAGTTTTTTGGTCTGATAGACTCTCTCAGCAGGCGGTCCAAAATGTGTTTACAGATGCCTTATTGTGCCCATCCTACCTGTCTCTGACGGAGCAGAGTCTACATCCTAAGCTGTTTAAAGTTCTTACAAACTAGCTCTGGAAGCCCCGAGTTAATCTGTTTGCAACACGGTTGAACAACAAGCTTTTATTGTTCGTGTCCTCAATACCAGACCTACTAGCTCTAGACCTACTCTGTAGCCATCTCATGTGAAGGACAAGATGCATACACTTTTCTTTACCCTGTCTTACATCCATGGTTATTGGAGAAAGTACAGCAGCCAGAGTACAACTGTTTATCATGGCACCACTTTGGCCTGCCAGGACATGGTTTCCGGACCTTAAGGAGGTCGCCAGTCAGCAGGAGTTCAAGCTCCCGGAGAGGCCGGACCTAATAGTTCATCTGCACACAAGATCACGCCATCCAGACATAAGCAGGTTCCTGTTTCACACCTGGATCATCTCAAAGAGTCACTCCTAGCTGAGGGATACTCCACTACCGGAACTACAAGCTCAGATTCGGTCCTAAAACATCAAAGATATGAAACAGAGGTTGAGACTTCCTAATTGGGATCTAAACATTGTTTTAGAACATCTTGCAAGTAGCGCCATTTTTCATGCCCCAGAAGAAAGGCAAAACAAGTTTATCAAATTAATCAGAGTATGTGGACAGAAATTGAAGTGTTTGTCTTAAATTAATCTTATTAAAACAATGTTACAATATACATCATGTTAATGCACCCGAGTATCTAAGCAATTTAAGTACCTAAAACTTTTGTCTTAAGAATTAGTTATGATTTACAAAACTCAAAAAGTATACAGGTTCTTGTGTGTTTTTTTCAGATCTGCACACAGTGGATGATCCTTCTCCATCGAGACGCAACAATGTCTGATCCTAAACTCACCACGGTCAGTGTTACCATCAGCACATTGACAGTTGTACAAAAATAGACTTGCACAATGATTATTTAAATTATTTAATGCAGTTGCTTCTGATCTTAAAGATCTGAGCGTTTAAGAAATGGTCATTTATTACAATGGGATGGGAGATTGGAACGGTTGAGTAGGGTGGGAAAACAAACAGTAGACTGGAAAGAAAGATAGAGTAAGCTGGAAAAAAATGGAAGAGTAGGTTGGGAAGAAAAGTTGAGTAGGCTAAAAAAAGTAGAGTAGGTTGGAAAGATGGAGTAGCCTAGAAAGTAAGGTAGAGTAGTTTGGAAAGTAAGGTAGAGTAGATTTGAAAGTAAGGTAGAGTAGGTTGGAAAGTAAGGTTAGAGTAGGTTGGAAAGAAAGGTGGAGTAGGTTGGAAATCAAAAGTAGGCTGGAAAGGTATGAAAGGTAGAGTAATCAGGAAAGAAAATTAAAGTGGGCTGGAAAGGTTGAGTAGGTTGGAAAGGTGGAGTAGGCTGTAAAGGTGGAGTAGGCTGGACAGGTAGAATAGGCTGGAAAGGTGTAGTAGGTTGAACAGGTAGAGTAAGTTGGAAAGGTGGAGTAGGGTGGAAAGGTGGAGTAGGCTGGAAAGGTGGAGTAGGGTGGAAAGGTGGAGTAGGCTGTAAAGGTGAAGTAGGTTGGAAAGGTTGAGTAGGGTTGAGGGGTAGAAAGGTGGAGTAGGGTGGAAATGGGCTTAGCACTTTAAGGGTTAAGGACCTTCATCAAAATATTTTCACACACACCCATCCATAAATTATGAAAGGTTTTTCTTTAAGTTGGAATTTATAAACTGAAATGTATAAATATGTGTTTAGTTTAAAGAGTACCCCCAGTATTAATCAAGTTAGATATGATGTATATTTATTTATATATACTATTTCCAAAGTGTTTTTGTTTTTAAATGTTTCTAATTTCTGAGCTTTCTGAAAACTTAAAATAGTTTGGATTATTTTGTTGAGAGAATTAAGTTTTTGTTAACCTTCTGATATCAGGAAAGGAAACGCTTCTAATTTCTGAAAAAAAAATGTTATAAACAATGTTTTCATTTTGTTGAGTCATCTGAGAATATGACTATTTAAAAAAAATAATTGTTCCTATTTCCTGATATTTGTTTCAAACTTCCTCATGTCCGTTTCTTTTTATTTACACCTTTTGTTGTGGTACATTTTTCCCTTTCAACTAATTCCCTTAATTCCCTGCATCTTATAATGGTCTGTTTAACTTCACTACAAGCAACTTAAGGCTGAAAGTTAAATCTAAAATCTCTGAAAGATTATCATGATTCTAATTCCAGTTCTCCAAAGAAAAATGGATTTAAAGTGACAAACTTGTGACATAAGATGTAAGATTATAGGGATTACGCAGAAATTGTTCTTCAAATCTGGCCTGGGATTAACGCTTCGAGTACTTAGCAAAATTTATCCGCTTTATTATCCAAATTCCAACAAAAAGGTTGTTGAAAACTTATCCTGTGCAGGGCTATGGAATTATTATGCCTGACTCCTCCGACTCGGGAAATTTTAAACATGGTAGAGATAACTTCCATCGCTATGACTTTAACTTCTAAAGTGACACTTTTTAAACATAATATAGGTCATGTACTTAAAATATGTTAGGTATGTTGATATATAAGAGGTTGTAGTGTTTAGTGAGATTTTTGCTCATATACATGGACATATGTTTTGTTAAAAATATCAAATGTGATGTTCAGCCAGTATTACTACAAACTTAAATTTTTAATCTTGTTTTCATCAAATCTACTCTAATATGATACTGCAAACCCCAAATTCCAAATTTAAATCTTCTTTTAAACAAATTGAAAGAGTTATAGAGGGAGGGTGTTAACAGTTTTGTTTAAAAAAAGAGGGGGGGGTAATTCTGTGCACACATACCAGAGAGTAGGTTTGTAATTTTGTATTTGGGTTGTTGGAAAAGGGGACGCATAAAATGTACACAATATTTCGAGGAAGAGGGTCACTGATTTTGTTTTTAAGAAAGGAAAATAAAAATAGAAAAATCCTTGCTCACGCCACCTCCTAGCCAGAAACGATAAAACGATCCCTAATGCTGTGACCAACTTTTGTTGTTTAAAAAAACTATCCTGTGATAATTTGTTTAAAAGAGCTCCTGCAGGAGCTCTTTTAAACAAATTATCACAGGATAGTTTTTTTAAACAACAAAAGTTGGTCACAGCATTAGGGATCGTTTTATCGTTTCTGGCTAGGAGGTGGCGTGAGCAAGGATTTTTCTATTTTTATTTTCCTTTCTTAAAAACAAAATCAGTGACCCTCTTCCTCGAAATATTGTGTACATTTTATGCGTCCCCTTTTCCAACAACCCAAATACAAAATTACAAACCTACTCTCTGGTATGTGTGCACAGAATTACCCCCCCCTCTTTTTTTAAACAAAACTGTTAACACCCTCCCTCTATAACTCTTTCAATTTGTTTAAAAGAAGATTTAAATTTGGAATTTGGGGTTTGCAGTATCATATTAGAGTAGATTTGATGAAAACAAGATTAAAAATTTAAGTTTGTAGTAATACTGGCTGAACATCACATTTGATATTTTTAACAAAACATATGTCCATGTATATGAGCAAAAATCTCACTAAACACTACAACCTCTTATATATCAACATACCTAACATATTTTAAGTACATGACCTATATTATGTTTAAAAAGTGTCACTTTAGAAGTTAAAGTCATAGCGATGGAAGTTATCTCTACCATGTTTAAAATTTCCCGAGTCGGAGGAGTCAGGCATAATAATTCCATAGCCCTGCACAGGATAAGTTTTCAACAACCTTTTTGTTGGAATTTGGATAATAAAGCGGATAAATTTTGCTAAGTACTCGAAGCGTTAATCCCAGGCCAGATTTGAAGAACAATTTCTGCGTAATCCCTATAATCTTACATCTTATGTCACAAGTTTGTCACTTTAAATCCATTTTTCTTTGGAGAACTGGAATTAGAATCATGATAATCTTTCAGAGATTTTAGATTTAACTTTCAGCCTTAAGTTGCTTGTAGTGAAGTTAAACAGACCATTATAAGATGCAGGGAATTAAGGGAATTAGTTGAAAGGGAAAAATGTACCACAACAAAAGGTGTAAATAAAAAGAAACGGACATGAGGAAGTTTGAAACAAATATCAGGAAATAGGAACAATTATTTTTTTTAAATAGTCATATTCTCAGATGACTCAACAAAATGAAAACATTGTTTATAACATTTTTTTTTCAGAAATTAGAAGCGTTTCCTTTCCTGATATCAGAAGGTTAACAAAAACTTAATTCTCTCAACAAAATAATCCAAACTATTTTAAGTTTT
The DNA here is from genome assembly GCA_032361085.1 of Calliostoma canaliculatum. Classification (NCBI taxonomy): domain Eukaryota; kingdom Metazoa; phylum Mollusca; class Gastropoda; order Trochida; family Calliostomatidae; genus Calliostoma; species Calliostoma canaliculatum. Next base: position 4,889 of record JAULCD010053052.1, on the reverse strand, counting down.
CAGAAAGCTCAGAAATTAGAAACATTTAAAAACAAAAACACTTTGGAAATAGTATATATAAATAAATATACATCATATCTAACTTGATTAATACTGGGGGTACTCTTTAAACTAAACACATATTTATACATTTCAGTTTATAAATTCCAACTTAAAGAAAAACCTTTCATAATTTATGGATGGGTGTGTGTGAAAATATTTTGATGAAGGTCCTTAACCCTTAAAGTGCTAAGCCCATTTCCACCCTACTCCACCTTTCTACCCCTCAACCCTACTCAACCTTTCCAACCTACTTCACCTTTACAGCCTACTCCACCTTTCCACCCTACTCCACCTTTCCAGCCTACTCCACCTTTCCACCCTACTCCACCTTTCCAACTTACTCTACCTGTTCAACCTACTACACCTTTCCAGCCTATTCTACCTGTCCAGCCTACTCCACCTTTACAGCCTACTCCACCTTTCCAACCTACTCAACCTTTCCAGCCCACTTTAATTTTCTTTCCTGATTACTCTACCTTTCATACCTTTCCAGCCTACTTTTGATTTCCAACCTACTCCACCTTTCTTTCCAACCTACTCTAACCTTACTTTCCAACCTACTCTACCTTACTTTCAAATCTACTCTACCTTACTTTCCAAACTACTCTACCTTACTTTCTAGGCTACTCCATCTTTCCAACCTACTCTACTTTTTTTAGCCTACTCAACTTTTCTTCCCAACCTACTCTTCCATTTTTTTCCAGCTTACTCTATCTTTCTTTCCAGTCTACTGTTTGTTTTCCCACCCTACTCAACCGTTCCAATCTCCCATCCCATTGTAATAAATGACCATTTCTTAAACGCTCAGATCTTTAAGATCAGAAGCAACTGCATTAAATAATTTAAATAATCATTGTGCAAGTCTATTTTTGTACAACTGTCAATGTGCTGATGGTAACACTGACCGTGGTGAGTTTAGGATCAGACATTGTTGCGTCTCGATGGAGAAGGATCATCCACTGTGTGCAGATCTGAAAAAAACACACAAGAACCTGTATACTTTTTGAGTTTTGTAAATCATAACTAATTCTTAAGACAAAAGTTTTAGGTACTTAAATTGCTTAGATACTCGGGTGCATTAACATGATGTATATTGTAACATTGTTTTAATAAGATTAATTTAAGACAAACACTTCAATTTCTGTCCACATACTCTGATTAATTTGATAAACTTGTTTTGCCTTTCTTCTGGGGCATGAAAAATGGCGCTACTTGCAAGATGTTCTAAAACAATGTTTAGATCCCAATTAGGAAGTCTCAACCTCTGTTTCATATCTTTGATGTTTTAGGACCGAATCTGAGCTTGTAGTTCCGGTAGTGGAGTATCCCTCAGCTAGGAGTGACTCTTTGAGATGATCCAGGTGTGAAACAGGAACCTGCTTATGTCTGGATGGCGTGATCTTGTGTGCAGATGAACTATTAGGTCCGGCCTCTCCGGGAGCTTGAACTCCTGCTGACTGGCGACCTCCTTAAGGTCCGGAAACCATGTCCTGGCAGGCCAAAGTGGTGCCATGATAAACAGTTGTACTCTGGCTGCTGTACTTTCTCCAATAACCATGGATGTAAGACAGGGTAAAGAAAAGTGTATGCATCTTGTCCTTCACATGAGATGGCTACAGAGTAGGTCTAGAGCTAGTAGGTCTGGTATTGAGGACACGAACAATAAAAGCTTGTTGTTCAACCGTGTTGCAAACAGATTAACTCGGGGCTTCCAGAGCTAGTTTGTAAGAACTTTAAACAGCTTAGGATGTAGACTCTGCTCCGTCAGAGACAGGTAGGATGGGCACAATAAGGCATCTGTAAACACATTTTGGACCGCCTGCTGAGAGAGTCTATCAGACCAAAAAACTGAAAGGGTAGGCAATAGAGAGAGTTGGACCACGTCAAATCATGTCCATTGATGCACCATGGTGGTTTTGTCCGACCGGATGGACAAGCATTGATACTTCAGGAGTATAGCGACCAGTTGCTGATGGCCTGAAGAAATGCCATGAACTCAAGTGAGTTTATGTGCTTGGACTTTTCTACATCAGACCACAGCCCTGGGCCTCTCTGGTCATGTAAATTAGCTTTCCAGCCTTCATTGGAGGTATTCATGAAGAGATGAAGATAGTATAGTGGTTTACTTAGGTAAACAAAAATTTTGTAGTTTACGATTACTTCTCTAGCGAGGGAGAACCTCAAAACGCTTTCCCTGAGTCAGGAAGCATATTCAAAGGAAATGTAGGTTCTGGGATGGCATGACTCCACCTGAAGGCCATCATTGAGATTAAAGTTAGTGATGAATGTGAAAATCCACGGGGACCCAAAAAAAATCAAAACGAAAACTGGTAGTGCACTCTCTGGTACAGAACTTCTGATGGAGTAGATATATCGCCATGTGCAGATAAACATCCTCCAAATCTACGGAAGCCAGATAATCCCAGAGTCTGACTATGGTCCTGAGAGTCAGCAGGGTCGGCCTGTGCATTAAAACAAATTCATAATTGAAGATCAGGCGCTTCTTGTCCGAATTATTTCTCGGCACTAGAAAGATTAGCGAGTAAAAGACAGGGAGAAAACTCCAATCTCCTAACCTGATACTACTTCTTTCCTGACCAGAGAGTGGAGGGGTCGGCTGGAAAGCAGACAAAATCCCTGATTAAAGTCCAGGTAGAAAAGGGAGTCTTCAAGAAGAGTCTAATTTGTGACAAAGGTAGACAACCTTCCACCTTCCGGAGTAGGTCTGACAGCAACGACTGGAACAGGCAGATCCCAATCGCCTGACCATAACTGGTTGTCATTGGCTGTTGAGTTTACCACAAAAATCTCGGGCACCAGAACCGCATCCTTTGGCATTTCTCTAAGAAGATTGGGAAGTAAAAGCTGGGAGAAAACCCCGATCTTCTAACCTGACTACTGCTTCCTCCCTGACTAGTCTCGTTTACCTTGTTGAGCTCTGATAAAGGCTATGTGACTTTCTGTGGAAAGTGAGAAAGCTGAAAGGTCAAAATGATAGGCCATTGGAACCCCTGACTGACAAAAATGAATGAATCTTCCAGAAGAGCCCAATTTCTGGCAAAGGTAGACAACCTTCCATCTTCCGGAGTAGGTCCGACAGGAATGACTGGGACTTGCAGTTCCCACTCGCCTGACCAAAGTTGCATTGGTGAATGGATTTGCTATTGAATCCTCGACCACCCAAACCTCATCTCCTGGTAATTCTCCTGATAAATCGCCCTAACCCACCCCAGTTAAGAAGGGAAATGAAACCTTGTTTGCTAATGAGAGTTAAGCTACTAGAGACAGACAGGACTCCTCTCAACCAGTGCTGCTGCATGATTGTGATCGACAACAAGAGCTGGTTGTTGTCAAAGACAACTGGCAGCAATTGCATGTTGTCTATTAATTATCACAGTCAGTAAGCATTTAATAACACAACATGTTTTGATGACCTAACCATGTGTAATGTATCATTCAGGATTTTTATGGAAGTCGATTTTTTCTTTATCATATATTTATGGCGTCTATTCTAGCTCTTTCATCAAGCAAAATCCTTAAAAAAATTCTCTGTTGGCATATTCTAAAATTTCTTCTTGTTTAGTGACGACAAGAAAACTTTATTTTAAAAACTATATTGTGCAGCCTGTATTGTACCTGTCCCGAGTCCTGCTTGAGGATATGCACGAGGATGGAGCGGCGCTCAGAGTCCTTCCTCAACAAGTAGAATCCCCCTTCCTTAGATGCAGAGCTGTCTTGAGAACTTTGAGTGTCCGTGTCAATATCGGGGGACAGCAGGACTGCACCGGTCGGACCAAGGATTGAGTCAGTGCTGGAACCAAAAACAAACATAAGTTACACACTCGCTTGTCAGGACAGCAGAATGCATTTGCATTACTTTCAGTGAGAAGACATAGTATTAGCGTATGGAAGTCAGTGGGCCATTAGGTGACATCTGAAACACAAAGGGTAAAAGTATGTTAATGTAGCAGTATGTAATTTAGTGTTTATATTTAGTATATGTTTTAATACCTATTTATTTATATATTTAATTATCAATAACAACACAATACAACACAATACAGACACCTAATCAATTGCACTCGAAATAATGGCACTTTGATTATTGCGCTGTCATAGTTTATGCTGCCCGTGCATCTGCGTCTTGCTTGATTGCTCACAATAGCCTTTTGACCATCGCGTCACTCATGCTTCTGTTCGTGCTTCTGCTCTTTCTACTTCTCGCTTGATTGAAGCAATCTAGATTACCCTTAAATACGATGAACTCCCAGTTTAGTTTAGATTGTTTGCAGTAGGAATCAAGGAGGGTACACTTTCATCTTTCTATGTTGGTTTATTTCTTAATGCATTTATTGTGTTGGGCTTATTTAATACTTGGTGATGTATATTGTAGGCTTATCTGATATCTTGATATGTGTAATTTATGTGTATTGCTCAGTCTATTTAGTACCCTAATGTATGCGTATATTATCAGTTTTATGAGATGTTTTTTACTATTTGGATACATGCATGTTCGATTACTATTGTTTATATGTAGGATACTATTGCCTACATATAACCATAAACAGGGTAACTACTTTATGTTAATATATAGAATAGTACATGTTAAGTAGGTAGTGTAGTATATTTGTGTAGTTTATGTTAATATATAGAATAGTACATGTTAAGTAGGTAGTGTGGTATATTTGTGTAGTTTATGTTCATATATAGAATAGTACATGTTAAGTAGGTAGTGTAGTATATTTGTGTAGTTTATGTTCATATATAGACTAGTACATGTTAAGTAGGTAGTGTAGTATATTTGTGTAGTTTATGTTCATATATAGACTAGTACATGTTAAGTAGGT